>JAHZNP010000736.1:0-38965 GCA_020615345.1 Triops cancriformis
CCCCCCCCCCCCCCCCGAACCAAAATCCTGGATACGGGCCTGCATTTGAGCCTCCTGTCCGGATAGTATTTTTTTCACCACTGTTGTACGTGCGTATGTGTGATGGTAAAGGTTAAATACTAGGAGCGGCATTACCCGTGTTCTTCACGTGCTCTTTCCATATACAGTAGTCACATTCATGGTTACATTTTTTTCTGACAATAATTACCTTTAAATATTTGCGTAATGGATTGGGTCTCAAAACTATCTCATTAATTGTCAAGGATTGTCTCATTAATTGTCCAAACGTCACTCATCAGAATGCAGTCTTTTCCAATTGTAAGTTCAAATGCGCAGAGAAAGAACACAACAGGTAAAGGGATACATTTTCCCAAACAGAAGCAACTTTTTCACAATCTTGAGTACTGTACTGAGGTTTCGGAAGCTGTTCGCTGTGAGAACGTTTATGGTATTAAATTTAGAAATGCCGTTTGTAATCCAAAGTTTGCATCCTAAAGTTTGTAACCCTATGCGGCCTCAGGTAACACGTGTTCGCGAGGTAAGACCGCGTACCCAGGTGAGCACGGGCCAAGCTTTTCTTTCACGCGCTTACAGTTTTAATTTTAACTGGACGACTGATAACTAGGGCTATTTACAAATCACGGACAATTTTGCGAAAAAAAACACGGCTATGATCCAAAAATTACAATGGAAACGAAGGGTTGCCTCACAAAAATAGCGTAATGGCAAAAAACTTACACGGTTACTACTGTTACGTTTATTTTTTCTACCAATTTGGACACTCAGTTGTAGTTAAGATACTAATGTTCAAAAGGAAAATCGGTAGAAACCGTAACCGGCTAACGGTTCCTGAGTGCAGCCCAGGTAACAAATCTTTTGAAAAACTTGGACGATTTTTGTCTCACCTTGAATTTGTACACCGAAGTTCAGGTAGTAACATTTCCATGCAGACAATCGCGTAAATACTCTGATGGTAAATCATTTTAGTTACAAAAAAAAACACCCAAATATGAATGAGATGGTTGTATTTTAATTGTATTTCTCAAAAAAGACGCTTTCCATACAGAATACGAATGATGAACAGTCCAATGGATCAGAAATTTAAAATGGCCTTCCTGGGGGACCTGAGGAAAAAAGTTACGTATTAGTCCTATATTTGTGATAGAATGTCTAAACTTACCACCACGCATCATGCCGGGAGGTGGTCCTCTCATTCCCGGTTGAGGCATGGGCCCACCTCGGCCCATCATAGGCGGCATTGGAGGACCGCCCATCGGTGGCATACCGGGACCTCCCATAGGTGGCATGGGCGGACCACCAGGACGCATACCCATACCAGGTGGACCAGGAGGTCTCACCTGTGGAGGAGCAGACACAGCCGCACCACGCCCAGCTGCCGCCATACCTGGGACCATCATTTGTGGACTGGGACCTAATCCGCGAACTGGTCCTTGTAGACCTAAAGGAAAGCAGGAAGTATTTTTTAGTAAAACTGACAGTGAACAACGAAAAGGCTGAAATATACCAGGGGGAGCAGCTCCAGTTGCACCAACAGGCAAACCACGGCCTGCAGCTCGACCCAAACCTGGCCCAGGAACGGCGCTAGGAATGGGAACACGGGGAAGACCTTCTTCGGGAGGGGGCGGCCCTTCAACCGTCATGGAAACGATGTTTTCTCCCCTGAGAAGTACAAAACCCAATACACGCTTTTCTTCACGTTCTCCGCCAGGCATACCGCGAGCAACTTTGGGCTTTATCCTTCTGAATTCTTCGCAATCTCCCAAAATCAGGTTCATGTGTTTGTCGAATGCTGTGGATATGGACAATTCAATAAATAAACACAATCAAGTTTTCCCAAATCAAATAACGTAGTCCAAGCAAAGTTCACCAATACGGAACCACAGGGATAGTTCCTGAACTACACAAGGGAAATTTTAAGTCACTTCATTATACAAAGATATTACCTTTGAATGTGCCAATAAAGGTACGAGAATCCTGCAAAACTACCCTCATCCGGTAGTTCAGGTGTTGGACCATCTTGTTGTTCTTGCTGATGGTCTGAAAAGAGGAAAACGTACATGTTTCATTTCAAAAGTTCTACCAACACTAAAGGTAAACAAACACCAAGCTTGGACGCTACGAACTTTTTAAACCACACTTTTTGAAAGTAACACTCGATTAATTATTATAAATACTGAAGGATTAAATATACAAAAATACTCACCATTTTAAAGCTGGATGGCGTCTATCGACGCTGATAAACCCAGATTTTCTACACTCAATCAAAGAAAGCCGGTCGACCGGCCGCCATCAACCAGAGGCGCATTCACAAACCATACGTGTGCGTACATCATTCGTATATTCGTAAAAGCTTCCGAAGACATTTTATCTTCATTTATACAAACACATTACGAAATTCCTACTGAAATAAAATAAAATATGTTATATAAGTTGAAAAGCGACTATTTGAAGCAAGTAATTGAAACCACTACAGCAAGCCTATCCCCGTATCCAGCTCGCGCGCGTTTTTCAAATTCCAAAAACAAACCCCGTAAAATTCATAAAGATGGCATTATACTCGACACAAAGAAAACACATACCAATGCTGTGGAAATTACCCATTTAAAATTTCGTAACTTTCAACCACAGAACAGGAACAATCCGGTATCCTCTTTCTTCGAAATTTTCCTTTTTTCATCTGTTGGGCAATTCCTTGAGGTTGTCGTACGAACTTCCTCGTTTTAAATTACTAGCTTCTAAGTTCACATGCGTAAATCACACTGAAGCTTCCTACCATTACATCATCCAACAAATTTGAGTGGAGCTCTCCGAAAAAAAAAATGGGATTTTTTTGGGAAGCCGCTACAAAAGCTTCCGGAAGGAAATTGACGCAACTTCCAAGGAATATTCAAAATGGCCGCTCCTTTCCTACCCCACTGCGCCTTGAAACTTATCCGGTGTTGGAAAAAAAGAGCGCATCTTTTCATATATAAAGAGTCACAGCACACGCTATAAGAGCTCGGCATCTTCGAGTAACTGACGTCATTTGCATAAACAAATTTGTCCTCGAGACCTTTGATCTTGCTCTCTTCATATAATCCCAAACACCATTCGTTACATTTAACATCGGCCTCGTCTTTTCCACCGAAACCCCAACAACCCGAAACCAAACTCTCAGTTGTTTAGTACTTCAACGACTAGGCCATGCACCGCCAAGTGCTCTGCCGAATCTTTCTGGTTGTCTTTCTTCTTACCACCTGGGCTCAGTTCAGTGCTACCATACCCATTCCCAATGCCCAACCGTTTACGAAATTCAACTTCCCCCACTCACCCATCGGCCACCCTCCACCAAGACGAGTTCACTTGCCTCCCGTGCAATCAACACCCAGCGACGCGATGCCTGACTCGAATTCTTCTCTATTACCCGTAATGGCCGAACATTCGCAGGACGATTTCAACTACCTTATCAAGGCCACGAATTCCTCCCATGTTAAACCGAATATAACTGAACCTGCGCCCTACAAAATTGTCTCCCAGTCGCCCATGTCTTTACTCGCGCAGGAAAGTCCGACAAACATTCATTCCGCGGTAACCTTCGCATTTAACTATCAGTGCAATTTTTCATTATACATTGGTGTTAATGTTAAAATCTAGATGGGCTTTCTTCGGAAGTTTGGTTACTTGGAACAAGGCGATCCGAATTCCGAAGCTCTGTACCAAGAATCAGCAGTGATTGAAGCCATCAAACAAATGCAAGTTTTTGGTGGTTTGAATCCTACAGGGAAAGTAGATAACGACACGATCAAAGTATAACAAATGAAGAAAGTGGATTGATGAGAATAAGGTATACTATAAGAACTATCTTTTGTAGCTTATGGCTACTCCCAGATGTGGAAACAAAGACCAGGCCCCTCAGACGTATACTCGAGCGAAGCGGTATGTTATAGGCGGCGCAGGCTGGAATAAGCGAAAAATAACTTACAAGTAACCATTGAAAGTCAATTTTTCAATAACAAGTAAAGTTTAACTTAGTTTAGCTAACTATTCCCCTAAGTTGGGAAGCTTCGAAACCGCAAGACACGAGATTCATCGTGCATTCCAAATGTGGAGCCGTTACGCCCACCTCAAATTTGTAGCGACCAATGATCCTAACGCTGACATTGTCATTTACTTCGGTCGAGGCTACCACGGAGACTCGTAAATACTGCGAATAATTACATTAATAAATAAAAGAAGGCTTGAATTTGTTTTTCTACATAGATATCCGTTCGATGGACCAGGAATGACGTTAGCGCACGCGTATTACCCTTTTGAGTTCGGTCATTTCGGAGGCGATGTGCACTTTGACGAAGATGAATCTTGGATGGTGAATGTCACTGATTCTGAAAACGGTAACAGTTAAAGTATAAATACTGGAAGTCTTAAGTGGCGTATTAGTAAACCATCGTGAAGACAGTGAAATGAAGTAATTAACAGACAACGTATTAATTGCAGGAGTGGATTTTTTTACGGTGGCTACTCATGAACTGGGGCACAGTTTGGGGCTCTCTCACTCGCCAGTATCGGGCTCCATCATGTACCCGTACTACAAGGGTCATCAACCCTCTCTGACTTTGGATTACGATGATATTTTGGCGATGTACCAACTTTACAGTACTGTATCCAGATTCCTGTCAAGTATTACTCGACTAAGAAATCTCTTTACTTTTCAGTTGCTCGGTACGTACCGGGCGAAGTGGATACAGAGCCCACAGAGGAAGACACAGAAACGACAACTCGGAAAAACGAAGCCACGACAACCACGACAACTACAACGGCCCGCCCTAGGTACTCTACAACAACCACGAAACCCACGACGAAAGCTACTACTACTACAACTGAGGAGTATGACGATGATGACTTCGAGGAAACACCCTATACCACGGCTAAGCCCATACCGTCCCCAACGACTACGCCCTCGACTGGTGTAACGTACAACGGCGATTATGAAACGGTGGACGAACACAAAAGACGCAACCAAATTCCAGAACTTTGCGATGGAAACTGGGATGTCGTAACTAGTTTAAGAAGTGAACTGTTCATTTTTAAAGGCTCGGTAATTCTTATTTTACCTACTAAATAGATTCCAGTCAACCAAATGAATGATTCATTTTATAACATACAATATTTTAGTACGTTTGGCGGTTTTCACAACGAGGACAGCTTTACGACCAGTACCCAGTCCATTTCCATTACCTGTTTTGGAATTTGCCCGATTCCGTAAAGAAAATTGACGCCGTTTATGAACGGCGAACTGACGGGAGGATTTTATTTTTCAGCGGTAAGCATGATTAAAAAAGCGTAAATAATTTAATCGATTTTCATGTGTTTTGATTTTAAGGTAAGCATTATTGGATATTTGACGGGGATAAGTTGGTGGAATCCCAAAAGCCTTTGACAGCCTTGGGTTTACCGAAAGAGCTTGACAGACTGGACGCAGCTTTCGTATGGGGCAAGAATGGGAAAACTTATTTCTTCCGTGATAAGTTGTACTGGCGTTACGACGAGTTGAACAAGACGATGGAGAGAGGTTATCCCGACAAAATGGATCGGTGGAGAGGCATTCCGTCACCCATTGATTCAGCTTTGTTATGGACGGATGGTAAAATTTACGAAAATTATGGAACGTTCATGCTCATTAGACATTATTTGCGTTTAGGGTTTTCTTACTTCTTTAAAGGAAAGCAGTTCTGGAAGTTTGACGATCTTAAAGTGAAAGTGAACGCCAAGTACCCTTGGCCGGCTCCTCAATATTGGGCAGGATGTGAAGAAACGGACAATGATTTTTACTGATACTCTGTACTTCTTATCAGTGCAAAATGGACGAAAAAATACAATTGCAATGTAGAACTCAGACATGCGCCTCGAAATTATTTTGAGGAATGGGAAAAGCCGAAATCACTTTTAAGGCTTAAGTTTTTCTGTTAGAGCCCCACAATACTATGCGAGAAGTACTTTTCTCAATTAATTAAAAATTTCGTAACCGCAAGTGAGTATGACCGTGTTGGAAGGTGAACAGGAAATATTTATGAAAAAACAGCAGCTAGTCGGCTAAACGCGTTTACGATATCACTCCCGTCTGTGTGCTCTACAGTACATTTCATTTGTTTTGCTATCTTGCTGGGTGTGAGACTAAGGATGCCAAGCGCATTAATAATTCGTTCCACTTCTCGCTTTATGTCTGACTATTACAGTTTTTGCTGTGACATACCAGCATTCGTAATTTCGCAGCAGACACAATCGACTTATGAGGCCTTTGATTCACTAGCAGTTAATTCTCACAGAAGTTAAGTGGAAGTGCAGTTATCTCTTTTGAAATGATTTTCCAGATAGGGAAATGGGTTTCATATCTTGCTTTTTTAGTTCTCGCCGTTGCGATAACCCGATACGAAGGGTAAGTTTCATTTTTTTATTGCTGATCATTGTTATAGATAAAAAAAATATTTCGTTGATAAATAAGAATGCGATTTTTGGTTCGCTACCAGGTTTCTGGTACTACGCATCGAGGCTGGAAATCAGCGAGCTGTGCGCAGCTTAGAATCCTTAAAAAGACAAGGAAACTTGGACTTTTGGACAGGGCCTCGTTTAGGAGCAAATGATGTTATGGTTAATCGAAGGAGAGTGGCACAGATTACAAGATGGCTGAAAAATAATAAAATGGATTTCACAACAATGATTTCTGACGTTCAAGGGTACGGTTTTATATCACACTGGCGTGCTTTTAATAATTGAAGCGCATTGAATAGTTTGATCAACACGATCGACGAGACTATTCCTGTTCTGACAGCAGAAAACAGTTCACCCATTTACAATATGACCTGGGATAATTACCACCGTTTGGCCGATGTATGCGCTTTAACGTTGTCAGTCTATTATTTCAAACCGCTTTATTCCACTTTCCGGTATGGGCGAATTACATGGGAAATTTCATCGTCAATTTATCGAAAACCGTCACATTTTTAACATATTGTACATTTCTCGATAGTAGAGTTGAACTTCGTAAAGCCTCTAGAACGTGTGTGCAAGATTCTGAAAAACGTTGTAACGAGTTTTTAACAAATGACAACATGTGAAAATTTTTACAGAAGAAAAATAAGTTCGTTCCGCGAACATCTCCGACGTACGAGGGTCGTTTGATAAGTTTGGTAAATTTCAGAGAGGTTGCGCCGCAGGGCATTTGCGATTACACAGCTTTAAAGAGTCATGGTGCAGTACCCCTCAGGCAAAATTTCAGCTATTTGCCGTGTGGCGTTCGGATTTTATGAATTTTCGGATTAGAGAAGTTCAGCAGCCCCACAAAAATGGAAAAAATGAATTTTGGGCAGTGATAAAACATTTTTATTTAAAAAAGTTTACGGCACCGCAGATCAAAGCCGAGCTAGGCGAAGTTCATAGAGACTCTGCTCCTTCATTAAAGATAGTTTATTTCTGGATAAACGAATTTAGACGTGGCAGAACCTGCATTGAAGACGAAGCGCGCCCCGGACGTCCAGTTAAGGTCACTTCCCCGGAAAATTTAAAAAGTCTATGATGTCATTATGAAAGATTGACGATTGAAGGTGCGTGAGGTTGCTGAGATAGTAAGCTTCTCCGCTGAACGAGTGTATTGCATCATGACTGAAAAACTGCACATGAAAAAATTATGTGCGCGATGGGTGCCGCGATTGCTCAGTCTTGAGCAAAAACGCGCGCGAGCGGAAGTTTCAGATGAGTGTTTGGCATGTTAAAACGCAATCCGAACGATTTTTGGCGTCGATTCGTGACTCTTGATGAGACCTGGATTCATCACTACACTGCTGAAACAAAACAGCAGTCAAAGCAGTGGGTAATTTCCGGTGAGAGTCCGCCGAAAAAGGCGAAGACTGGTTTGTCGGCAGGAAAGGTTTTGGCCACAGTTTTTGGAATATCCAAGGAATAATACTCGTAACTACTTGGAGAAGGGCAAGACGATAACCGGAGAGTATTATGCAAAGTTCTTGGACCGTTTGAACGAAGAGCTCAACGAAAAACGCCCAAGATTAGCGCGGAAGAAAGTGCTCTTCCATCAAGACAACGCGCCGCCCCACAAGTCGAACATCGCAAAGGCTAAATTCTGCGAATTGGGCTTCAAATTAATTCCTCATTCACCCTATTCTCCAGATTAGGCCCCCTGTGATTTCTTTATGTTCCCAAACTTAAAAAAATGGTTTGCGGGAAAGAAATTTTCGTCAAATGGGGAAGTCATCATCGCCGTGAATGAGCATTTTGGAGACCTCGAGAAAAACTTTTTTTCCGACGGGATGAAAAAATTGGAAGCTCACTGGACCAAGTATATAGCCATTGAAGGAGACTATGTTGAGAAATAAATGCTTTTTACTAAATAAAAATCATTATTTTTGCGTTTTTTACCAAACTTATCAAACGACCCTCGTATTTGAGTTTGGCATACGACTTTTCAGTCCAGCTAACCGTTCTGAAGCAAATTTCAACGGAAGTTTTCCTCCTGAATAGACTTTCCGTAAATAAGACGGAAAATAGTCCAAAAGCTTATTCGAGCATTTTCTAACAAAGATATGTATAGGTATTACGAATACCAACTTCAAACCAACGTGATAAAGAAAACGTGTAAAAATGTTAATAAATTTCCTGTGTAATTCGTAATGAATATTCACATGGGACAAGTCGGTATATAGTGGCACTCATTTGCCCTTGCATTGTGAACTTTGGTAGATACAAGGATTTGCTGCTGCTTTGGCTGCAGCGTACCCCGATATAGTGAAAGTATCTTCAGCCGGTAAAAGTGTTCAAGGTCGTGATCTTACATTAATGAAGCTTAGCACTGGCGGTACAAAGAAGAACGCGATTTTTATCGACGGAGGTAATTATAACAGAGAGAGAATTTGATTGTAAAGGAGCATTATGGAATTCCAGGCATACACGCACGTGAATGGATTTCTCCCGCTACTGTCACCTGGCTGGTCCGAGAACTGGTGGAAAACAACAATGACCATCCCGAACTTCTGGCAAATCTAGATTGGTACATTATACCAGTTGTAAATCCCGATGGTTACGAATACACTTTCACTAACGTAACTAAAGATCATTAGTCATGTAGCAATCATTTACTAAAGTCACTTATGAACTTTACCTCATGAACCAAATTTTCGCAGGACCGTTTATGGCGCAAGAACCGTAGTCCTACCAATCGGTTCCGATGCGTTGGGGTGGATTTAAACAGGTTTAATACATAAACTTAAATCCCAAAAAAAGAGTAAGCATTTTGTTCTTTAGGAACTTCGGATTCCACTGGAACGGTCCATCTAATTTAGTAAAAAAATAATTATTTCTAACTGACAGTGTCGATCTAGAGGGTGGATCTAGCAGCTACGGGTGCAGTGATGTATATCATGGCCCCAGTGCATTCTCCGAGCCTGAATCTAAAGCCTTACGTAACACTATACTGAGTATTGCTAATCAAACTAAAGTATACTTGACATTTCATTCCTATGGACAGGTAATTTTCGGCCTCATTATCAGTGAACAATAACGTCATTGAGATCTCTTTACTCAGTATTGGCTATACCCTTGGGGGTATACAAAGGAATTACCCGTCGACTATGCTGCATTGGTACTAAGGAACGTGAAACAACTACGACTATAATGTTATCTTTATTGTTAGGATTCGCTCGCTTTGAACGCTACTAGAGCTTTAGCGGCTACTTATGGCACAGAGTATACTGTTGGCTCGTCCACCAATGTCTTATGTATGTTATGCTAAGAAAAAAAGGCACATTTGGAGTAATCTCATGCTTTCTATAGATATTGCTAGTGGTGGCTCTGACGATTGGGCTAAGGGCGGTGCCGGCATTCCGTACTCGTATACTGTTGAACTGCGTGATACGAAAACTTATGGATTTTTGTTGCCTCCAAGTCAAATCATTCCTAATTGTCTCGAGATCTGGGAAGCTATTAAGGTTGTCGCCCAAACTGCTATGAAGCTATAAGCCTCAACATTAGATCGGCATGTATTTTTGGGTGAATTCCGAAACACTTTGAATACAAGCTTTTCTCACAGCGTTTATATTTCAACTGAATTTTTAATAAATTTTTAAAAGTAAAACGGCTTGTTTATTTATTATGACTCAAACATTTTCTGATACAAAATTTCCTTCCAGTTAAAGGAAAGATGCATTTCGGAACCTCAAAGGTGACTGCGTTTTTTATACAATTATGATTGTTTCATTAACATTATATTTATTTCAAATCAAACTAGATTCTTCTGGCATTTATCCTTTGCACGAATACACCTAAAACATTCCGGTCCCAAATGGGTAAAGAGAGAGAAGCTAACCTAACAGTTTCTTTGAAATATTGTTACCCATAGTATTTGTATTGCGTTGCGTTTTTTTTTATTGAATTGGCCCGCGTAGGCTTGCGCCTATTGCCGGCATTTGTCCGTACAGAAAAATTGCACTTTAACAAATATCCAATAACATTAGGGGAAGATGTAACTTAAACATTGCGTTGCGTTTACAAATAACATGCATTCGGAGAAAACAATCTTTCTCCTTATTTCTCGTCTACACGATGGCCTCAGAAAGACTGAGGTTTTGTCCTGCATCTTATGGCATCAACTTTTCAGTAGTACTGGTTACTCCAATGAATATAAACCTTAAAATGTCAACACAAGACAAAAACGTTTCATATAAATACGCCCTAAGTTACTAAAACTGAGACTTCAAAACGACATGCAACTTTCAACTAATAAAGGTGGTATTGTAATTGAGCTAGATTTGCAAAAGGCCTGTCCTTGTGAATATGTCACACTGGGAAAAAAGAAAGTGGGACAGCCCGACGTACGGAATTGTCATAAGCCGATGCAAGCACAGTTAGTCAGGCTAAATTGCAAAGACAGGCGTGGGCTACCCGACGGCTGGCTAACTCATCTTTTGTAATTATTGTAATTACAATCCCGTCTTCTGGGGAAACTTCATTTTGTCAATATACGCATAGACCAACGTGCACTAGCAACCAAGATATATTAAAGCTCCAGAAATTACAGCGTATTTCAGGGGCGGTAATTCCCAATGAAAACGAAATCGAACATCTCGATAAGGAGTTTCGAGCTACTCAATAAAGTGGGCGAAAAATATTCCGGACATATCACCAATTTACAATTAATTCTTATTCTACCGATTTATATAAAAAATAACCTTAAAAAACATTATTTTAAGAATATCCTTTTTCGTAGATGAAAGCTTCTCAAGGTATAAGGTCTCTATTGCGTAATGTAAATTGCGCATATCGTTTTAATATGAGGTTAGTTTGTTGGAAAGTTTTCCGGACAGGTAATTCTACGCGTCGCACATCAAACAACACATAAGAAAAAATGAAATACCAAAATTATGTACGCAACAGAGATGTACTGTACGCAATAAATACCCTATAGCTTGAGAAGCTTTCATCTATGAAAAAGGATATTCTTATAGTAATGTTTTTAAAGTTATTCTTTATTATAAATCGGTAGAATAGGAATCAATTGTATATTGATTTGAAGTTTTGCGGTCAGAGCCCCACAAAACTCCGCGAATAGTACTTTTCTCAATAAATTAATAATCCCCTAACTACGACGTCTAAGGCTGAGTGCGACAGCGTCGGTAAAGTGAGCTGGAAATATTTATGAATACATCAACTAGCCGGCAAAATTCGTTAACGAAACTCTCGTCTGTGTGCTCTACAGTACACTTCATTTGTTTTGCTATCTTGCTAGGTGTGATACTAAGGATGTCAAGCGCATTAATAATTCGTTCCGCTTCTCGCTTTTTGTATGAGTATTACAGTTTTTGCTGTGACATACCAGCATTTCGTAACTTCGCAACAGACACATTCGACTTCTAAGGCCTTTTGATTCACTAGCAGTTAATTCTCACAGAAGTTAGGTGGTAGTGCAGTTATCTCTTTGAAATGATTTCCCATACAGGGAAATGCATGATTTATCTTGCTATTCTAATTCTCCGTGTTACGACAACCCGATACGAAGGGTAAGTTTCACTCTTTATCTCTGATCTTTGTTATGGATGTCATCTTTTGTTTTTATGTTGTTTTTTCATTGCCTTTTAAAATAAAATAACCGTTTTCGTTCGCGATCAGGTTTTCTGTACTACGTATCGAGGCTAGAAGCCAACAAGCTGTACGCAGCTTAGAATCCTTAAAAAGACAAGGAAACTTGGACTTCTGGACAGGGCCCCGCTTAGGAATAAATGATGTCATGGTTAAGCAACGGGCAGTCGCACAGATTACAAGATGGCTCAGAAAGCATCAAATGGATTTCACAACAATGATTTCTGACGTTCAAGGGTACGGTTTTTGTTCACATTGGCGTGATTTAATTGTTGAAGCGAACTGAATAGATTGATCGACACGATTGATGAGTCTGTTCCTGTCCTGAGGGCACAAAACAGATCGCCTCTCTACAATATGACTTGGGAAAAATACCACCGTTTGGCCGAAGTATGTGTTTCAAAGTTGCCAATCAAATGCTGAAGCCACTTTATACCACCCTACTATACTCCTTTATGGGCAAATGACACAGGAATTCCTCGAGATTTTTCTAAAACCGTCACATTTTTATCATACACTTCTTCATAGTAGAAGTTGAATTACGTGAAGTCTCTACGATGTGTGTGGAAGAATCCGATAAACGCTTCAACGGTTTTCAGCAACTCGGAAAATATGTGAAAATTTTGATAGAAAAAAATAAGGTTCTTTCCGTGTACATCTCCGACGTATCTGAGTCTGGCATACGGGTTTTCAATCCAGCTTAGCGTTCTGAAGCAAATTTCAACGGAAGTTTTATTCGTCAATAGGCTTTCCGTAAATTACACTGAAAATAGCCCAAAACATTATTCGAGCATTATCTAACAACCATGTGTAAGTATCACGAATAAGAACTTCAAACCAAAAAGGGTTAAAGCATGTGCAACAATGTTCATGAAATTTCCTGTGTAATTCCTAATGAATATTCACGTGGGAGAGGTCGGTATACAGTGGCACTCATTTGCCTTTGCATTGTGAACTTTGGTAGATACAAGGATTTGCTGCTGCTTTAGCTTCAGCATACCCCGATAAAGTGAAAGTATCTTCAGCCGGTAAAAGTGTTCAAGGTCGTAATCTTACATTAATTAAGCTTAGCACTGGCGGTACAAAGAAGAACGCGATTTTTATCGACGGAGGTAATTATAACAGAGAGAGAATTTGATTATGAAGCAGCATTGTGGAATTCCAGGCATACACGCACGTGAATGGATTTCTCCCGCTACTGTCACCTGGCTGGTCAGAGAACTGGTAGAAAACCACAACGACCATCCCGAATTTCTGACAAACCTAGATTGGTACATTATACCAGTTGTAAATCCCGACGGTTACGAATACACTTTCACTAAAGTAACTTAAGACACAAATTATGTAAAAATAATGTAACTCGGACACTATGGTGACATATGAACCTAACTTCGGTGAACCAAAAATTTGCAGGACCGTTTATGGCGCAAAAACCGTAATCGTACCATTCGATTTAGATGCACTGGGGTGGATTTAAACAGGTTTGTTAAGAAAATTTTAAGGATGAAAGTTGGAGAAAATGAGTAAAAATATTTTATTTTTTAGGAACTTTGGATTCCACTGGAACGGTCCATCTAATTTATTAGACATAATGATTTCTAACTGATAGTGTCAATTTAGAGGGTGGGTCTAGCAACTACGCGTGTCATGATGCGTATCATGGTCCAAATGCTTTCTCGGAGCCTGAATCCAAAGCTTTGCGTAACACTTTACTGAGTATTGCTAATCAAACTAAAGTATACTTGACATTCCATTCCTACGGACAGGCAAGTTTTCAGCACGACACCCCGTGGAAACTAATTTCACCGAGATCTCTTTAACTAGTATTGGCTATATCCTTGGGGGTATACAAAGGAATTACCAGTTGACTACCCTGCTTTGGTATTAAGGAACGTGACGATAGTAATGACTGTAACACCACCTTTCTTACTAGGAATCCCTCGCTTTGGACGCTACTCGAGCTTTAGCATCTGTTTATGGTACGAACTATACGGTTGGCTCGTCCACCAATGTCCTAGGTATGTCAAGCTATGAAAAGGCACACTTGGAGTACACTTGTGCTTTCCATAGATATTGCTAGCGGTGGCTCTGACGATTGGGCTAAGGGCGGTGCCGGAATTCCATATTCGTATACTGTTGAACTGCGTGATACGGAAACTCACGGATTTTTACTGCCTCCAAATCAAATCATTCCTAACTGTCTCGAAATCTGGGAAGCTATTAAGGTTGTCGCAAAAAAGGCTATGAAGCTTTAAAGCTTTGGTACTAGACCGGCACGCATTTTTGGATTAATTCCGAAACATTTTTCATTACAAGTTTTCCACACATATTTTATACCTCCACTTTATTTGATGGGACTGTAAATAAAGTGTGACGAGAACAAAATGTGAATAAAAAGACCTCCAGCCGACACGTAGACAGCGCGATTTGACGAAGGAAATGGCATGTTAATTTTTCTTACTTTCTAGATAATGTGTAAGTATTTCAATATAACTAAAGCAGACAAGTGCAGATTTCGACTTCGTGTGAATTCAAGTTCGATTTAAGACAATTTTGGTGGTAGCTAAGGCTTGATATTTGTGTTAACTCCTTTTCAGAAATATTGATCTTGCACATAAATTAAAAAATGAATGTTGAGAAGTGATTTAAAAGGAGAGTGCAGAAATTAATTGTCCCAGACAAATTTGCTTGCCCATTGCAGGAGGATATTTCGATGGAAAGGATTAACTGTCGTAAATGTTTTCACCTTATGAGAGAAAAGGTAACAATTAACTTTACGTACTAAGAAAGCACGGGATTCTTTAATCTTTCCTTGGTACGATGCTGAAAATCTTAGCAAATATTGCCCAAATACAGATATCACGCAGAAATAGAAGGTCGACTTTAGTAATACATAACTGGACTTCGCAAACGAACATACAACATGTGAGCTTCAGAAGACGTGGGGGTTCTTAACTTTATTATGTTTGCATGAATTTTGTGTAAATTGAACTTTACTTACTGGCATATAGGTCAAAGGCAGGTCCACGTAATAATATTCTCCATACGGTTCATTTTAAATCCCATGATATGCAGACAACTTCTGTTAAAGTAATGGTCAGCTTAATTAATTAACCGGTCCTGAGCCTCTGCAATTTAGCGGAGCCTACTGTACTGTACAGCATATACACAAACATGACATAGGCATATCAATACTATAAAGGAAACAGCGCTTGATTTAACTACTTTTCCTCTGAATTCGGACTTTCCTTTTTTAAGAAGCTTGAACTTGGTCTTGAGTTCAGAGCTCGAAACAAAACTTCGATTTCATTCAAGTTGATTTTTTTATCTTCGACAGAAGCCTTATCTAAATTCATCATATAAGGATCGGTTAACACAATGATTTTGTTTGCATGTTTTTTCTCTCTCTGCGGGATTTTAACTGCCACTATGCGTTGTCCTAACATATTATAGATAGGTTATTGGAATAATTCTCCCATCAGAACACGGTCACAATATTTGAAGTTTTTATATTTAAAACACGTATTCTTCATACTAGGCCAATTTTTCTAATTTTTCAACTCTTAAAATCTGTGAGATCTAATGGGGTGGCCGGGGTCAAATAGTCTCGGATCTTTGAGGTACTGGGGCGCTTTGATGGTAACGGGCATGTATCCAAAGTTCTGAGCCTTGCGGATCTCTTCTTTTACTAATTTGTCTTGTTTGGCACACAAACCCGTGATATTCCTGTTATAAACTTTGCCCGTGAAAGGAGAAACGAACTGGGATAGAAGGCGGACATTTTTGTACTCAACTTCCACGTTGTGTTTGCAGAGGATGCATTTTGTCGCATCTTTAACGTACGGATTAGGCATATCCACAGGCTAACCAACGAATACTGTTGTAAATAATTCATTTCGCATTTACTGTAAGAATTACCATATCCTTGTTATGCAAACTTTCAGTTTTGACATTGTCGGTAGCTTCAATTTGAGCTGCGGTAGACATCAATTTCCGTTGGTAAGTGATAGCTGGTATGCTTAGACTGGTTGCTTTTTGCAAACTTGAACCTACAGATAGCACATTAGATAATATTTCTGACAAAGATCCTCATATTTACCTATAATTCGGTTTGAAATAGTCCGTAACATTCTTGCAGCGTGCGGAAATATGTTTACAGATAACCAAGTTCCGAAAGTCCTTAGATCTCAAACGGCGAACTGTAAATAGCTTTACCGACGTTCAGCTATTGCATGGTCAGAGCTTCAAAGTGCATCTAGCGTCAATCACACTAGCAGGCACTGAAGGCATTGATTGGGATAAGCTGAATCCAGCTACCACTGACAAACTTCTCCAAGTGTGTTTGATGACATCAAAACCTCCACCGACCTGCCCTTATTAAGCTCGATATCACGTGATGTTGCTTACGAAATGGAGGATGCTTTGAAATCGAATTTTCAAGAAAGAAAAATAAAAAAACGGCTAGTTTTATTATTAAGGTGATAAATTGATAAAGTAAATCACTTCCTTCAAGACACCAAGTGAAAAAAACGTAGGAGCAATAAAAGCTGCTGCATTTTTAAGAAAATATATAAAATGTTTTACTAATCTATAGAGTACGGTAGTATCTATAGAGTACGGTAGTACTCTATATAATGCATTCGTGGTGGGAAACAAGGAACTCGGTTTTCTCTGAAACGACACAAGCTACTAGCACGTGTTAGGTACTGAAATATGCAGGAAAAAATCCTGTAGTCGGATTTATATTTTTTTATGTTTGTGAGTTTTATGAGAGGGTAGACATTCGTAACCTTTTGGAAAACATCTTGCATTCCATTCGCATTCTTCCGTGCACTTTTCGTTGCTACGTCACGCCAGGGTTCAGGTCAGAAAAGGAGGAATTTCTTGACGTCACGACGGAGGCACAGTGGACTGTGCCATCCGTATGAAGTTTGCGGTGCGGGTTCGAAGCGGGCCAAGAAAAAAAGAAGAGTTCGCTTTTACAATATGCGTGCTCCTAGGGTCATTCCACAGCACTTCAACCTGCACAATTGGAGCAACAAGCAGCGTCAGCACTGGATACTGCTCAAGCTTTGTGCAAAAGGTCTTATTCTATAGAAAAGGAGCTTGGTGAGAAGTTACAAACGTAAGTTTAGATTTTTCTCTGCAAAGTTTGAGAGATGCTCATTGGAGAATTTATCGAAAGATCTGTTGCAATCTGCACATTTTTTTAAAGACGTATTACGTCGAGTCATCGACGCATTAACGTCTTCGCACTTGGGGGTAATGCGTGTCATACTGTTAATTCTGAACCTTGCTTTTGGGAATGGGCAAAGACAGTTGTAACTACTGGTAGTACAAAAGCTTTACGGTTTTCAGTGACTCATACGGAGTATAACATTTAGAGATGGGACATAATTACGAGAATGAATACAGTGCCGAAACACTTGGAAATAGTTGGCCTTGCTCTCCTTTTTGTGTTTTTAGGCTAGGTTCGCTTCAAAAAGTTTCTTCTTTCTTCAGGCAGTTAGGTGACGTAATTGCTGAAGACTTGCCATCTACCGTTCTAAGCAGAGATTCGGAGCACCTCCTTTTTTTGGTTGCTCCGCTCCGGCAATATTTGCCTGCTCCAGCTCCGCTCCAGATGCTCCGGCATATCGTATAATTTATTAGTGAACAGAAATAAACAGCACGATCTTCTCAACGAAATTTCTTGCGAAAAATATGTTAGTCTCTATTTACTATATAAAGCAGGATTGTGTACAGTAACTCGTCTTTCATACAAACGCAATGATTGTCAAAAATTATTAAAGGGCAATGGACACCAAAAAACAACTTTGTCTTATAAAATAGAGTGAAAAATCTAGTTCCCGGGTATATGTTTCTTTTTTCCATGTGCGAAATAATAACGAAGCTATTTTAGAAATAAGAAATATTATATTCAAATCTGGCCTTTTTCTCATTGGCCCAGCTTGGTCACGTGATACCGTGACGTCACGGAAGTCCCCTCGCTGCCTTGGCGCGGTACCTTCCAGTGTTTTTGTGTACACAAAGCGTAATTGTGATACTCCAACCCCAGTCAAATGACAGAATCAACGGAGGAGATAAGTTATTTTAATAGAAACAACGGTACAGAAGACGAAGGGACGGAATGAGACCCAACATTCTCCATTCCCGTGGCAGTTACAGCCAATTTAGTGAACGTATACCAGTTTGAGCCTGTTGTGCCCAAAACATCGCCAATCGAACAGCCAAGTGCACCAAATCGTGATATAGGGGCATCAAATGCTAAGCGGAAGCAGCGATTTTGCGAAAACTACTCAGTATTTCATTAAACAATCCCAACAGTAAAGTTTTGAATTGTAAAATATTTATTGTACGTCGTCGAGTTTTTCTTTACAAAGTTTTCAGTCAATTTGTAAAAAACGTCTAAAAATAAATGTTCTTGGAAAGGCGTTTGTAATATCCGTCAACAAGGTATACTCCTTTTAGCTAATTTAAGGGTGAGAATTGAATTCAAATCCGTCGGTTAGTTTCGGATTTTTTACCAAAATAGTTTTGTGAAAATTGTTATGCGACAATTCCAAAACTAAACGTCGGACTCCAAATATGTTTTCATTAAATAATACTTTTATGTGGCTTGAGTGAACCTTACGATCAAATGTTGGATATTGCTTTTCTGTAAAAAAGTTGAAAACTGACTTGGTTTTTATATTAAGGTTTTCTTATATGAAGTTCTACAGGCCTTTTAACTTCGTACTCTTCGAGTTCCATAAGACTTGCCCTGAACACTCTACTAATCTCAAATTAGTTCTACTTAACTAAATTAAACACCTGTCAAATAATCAGGAGCTTAGTCTAATGAACTCTGAAAATTTGTAAGACTCAATGACCAGTAACAGGCTTCGACCTACATCAATATAAAATAATAATAGTAATACTACTATTACTACTAATAATAATATCAATAGTAGCAATAATAATAATAATAATAAATAATAATAATAATAATAATAATAATAATAATTGTAAATCCCTACACTCGAACTTCCACTGTTACGACAACCGTAAGCAACACAAAAGCTACCATTCCTTCTCTTTTTCGATGATGGCGGCTTACTTGCCATTTTCCACCAGTAAAACTATAAAAACACACGAGGAAATCAAGCCGCACTGTGTATAAACAAGCACCCGTAAGCCGGCTCCTCTCGCGCGGTGGACTTCCGTGACGTCACGCTTCTCATGGCGCGAAAATGCCAAAACTTTGCAAGGCAATAACTCTGAAACGGTTGGTCAGAAAAATCTGAAACAAAATTCTCTGTTCTTAGAATACTGTGTATTATACGAATCCATCAAAATCTCAAAATGCATTTTAGGTGTCCATTGCCCTTTAAGGCTACGGTATACACAAATGCCTGATGGAAGAATAACATAGGGAATTGGTTCAGGTGATGTCTCAGAAATACGTCCATATTTATACTAACAATATTGACAGCAATGTTAGCAACACTAATATCCAGTACACCTGGAGCACACTTTTATTTTTTAAAATGAAATGTGTCAATGTGAACATTTTGCAACCTTTTTAAATAAACGATTAAACGAAAATCGGGCCTCGAGCTGCACTAGGTATTTATTTTTCTGAATCTTGCTGCAAAGAAAACTGAAATCGGACAATTATTTTTCAAGGAAACATGTGAAAACTTCTTTAAGAAATATAAGATTTCAGCCCTCCATACTGTAATGCCACAGACATTTTTTTTAACACTACTTGTCCGATTTCAGATTTATTCGCAGCAATTCAGTCAATAAAGACCTATTGCCCGATTTTCGTTTTTTTCGTTTATTTAAAAAGTTGAAAATTTTTAAGAGACATTGCAAATTCAATTTGAGCTCTTTTGAAAAAGTGCGCTCCAGGTGCACTAGATACTAGTGTTGCTAACATTGCTGTCAAAATTGTTCTTTGAAATATGGACGTATTTCCAAGATATTACCTGAACCAATTCCCCATGTAATTTTTCCATAAGGCGACTGTGTATACCATGGCCTTAGGGCTGAAAAAATAAGCATTCCCAGGGTGGTAGGGTGTCTTAACCCCACTACCACCCAATTCTTTCCGTAGCGACGAAATGTAAAAAAAAAAATTCAAATGAATCCCTAACCTTCCAGGACTTCTCCGAACCGAAATCCTAGGTACGGCGCTGCTTTTGAGTACTTTTTAAATTTATCAAAGATAGAATTGCCTTTAAATATTACATTAAGGCCGGAGCAATGGAGCAAGGGAAATTTCGCTGCTCCGGCTCCGCTCCTGCTCCGGGCAAAAACCCCTTGCTCCACTGCTCCTAGCTCCGTGCTCCAGCTCCGCTCCGAAACTCTGGTTCTAAGGGTGGAAAAGTAAAAACACTTCCTGTCTGCAAGATTTCAAAGGGCACTCAAATAGCTGTAGAGGAGGGATGGGACAGTTTACACGTAGGACAAACCGTACAAAAATAATTACTAATGAACTACGATAGTTTTGGATCTGAAAAAAATCACATCCTTAGTGAATACGACGAAGCTCAAATGGGGAAATTTTCGTCGAAAAATATTAAACCGTTTTTTAGAAAATACTAGTTTTCTTATGGCAAAACGCACGGACAAATCGCACTACACCCAAGTCCAAATTGTATCCCCGGTATCTCGTTTTGGACAGTCGGAAGTGCCTTCAGTTTTCATGGTTGTTGGGTCTTATTTTTACTGTTCTTCAAGGCCATCCGACGAGTATAGTTTTAAGCTACAGTTTTGTCTCCACGTGAAGTGAAAAATAAACTACAGAAAAGTGTCCACACTGTCCCATCCCTCCTCTATATACAGTTTAAACTGTCATTCTCACAAAGCTAGTATAGAAACTTAAGGCGCTTGCTTATAGATTTTTTTTTCGTCAAACGACTCGCAATATTTAAGAGTAGATTGCTGCCTTGTTTCGAGAGAGAACAAAAAACACAACGAAGTACAATATTTCAAGCCGCCGTCTTTGGTGATCGAACTGATTAAAGGACCCGATACTGTTAATGTTTAGGCATAATGTTAAAACCGTGTTAGTCGTGTCGGAGAGGGTTATACAAAAGTTGCCATAGCAGTTGTTTTTGAAGATATCAAAGGCACCACCTGCAGTCTATGTTCTCCACCTAGCTATAACCAGAGAGATATTCTTTCAAAGCGAGCTTAGTACGACGGTGTAGTGCGCGTTAGAAGTGACATCCTGTACCACTGCCTTCGTTGCTAACAGAGATCTGTGGGAAAATACAAAGAAATGGGCTCCGTAAAGTACAACCTTCCTCTAAAACGGAGCATCGCTCCACTTTATAAGTTACTAACCGTTTCTGGAGGATTGATCCCTTTAGAAAGTCCGTCAAATTCCACCAAAATAATCTTCTGCATACGGTACCTCATCGTTATCCTGGTTGGTCTTGGGCTCTTTTCTGTGTACGGCTTTGGGATTCATATAGTGCTGGAAGCGTTAACTCAAAAGCAAACTATCCAACAGATCGTCTTCACTGTGGCCAACTACCTCCTCTATCCACTTGCCATTACTGCTTTAGTAACCTTCACAAAAAATCGTGTAGCCATCCACAATTTCTTCCGAGAATGGAGAGAACTTGAAGGATCTTTAGATTCGCTGTATTCTAAATCAGGAACATCTACGAAAACGTACTGGATAATAAGCATTCTTGCATGCTACTACTGTATAGGAAACACAGCTTGCGTGATCTATTTCCGCACAGCCTACGCTGAAGAATTTCCTTCTTTCGCATGCCATTTTTTCAATCCGAACTCCGTCGGCTTTTACATATCTTTCACTTTGGAAATTATTTTTAATATTTACGCTTTGTCGCTTGGTTTGTTCGGGGAAATTATGTCTTCATATGTACACCGTCACCTGGCATTTTTGTTTTCTAAGGTAGAAAAAGCCTTCCTTGAGGATTTACAAACCATGACGAAGCTCCGTCTATCCCCAACCCGACAGGCGGACATGAACAGCTCTACAAAGAGCCTCAGAACAACTGAAACGCCCTCGTTACGTATTGCTGATCTAGCACCACAACAAGAACAACCAAATGTTGAACACAAGCTGACTTCTTACAAGGATGTGGTCAATAAATTGTGGGAACGTACCGAGTGCGTGAGCCGTTTAATAGACAAAGCCCAAAGTCTTTTCGGGCTTGTGCTCTTCACTAGCTATGCGACATCATTTTTCACTTGTTGCTTTGGCTGCTATTTCATCTTTATGACACTAGGATCCCAAAACAACAACAGTGTGTCTCTCTTGTCCCAATGTCACAACACCACGTACGCCTTTCATAGCAACCCTGTAATCCTCATCGTAAGTGTTGGGAACCAACTGACTACTTTAGGCAAACTTGTCTTTATTACCAACATGTGCAACAGTCAACAAAAGCAACTCGCAAAAACCCAGAATGTAATGAGTAACGCACTGCACCAATACTGGGACGATTTCGTAACGGAAGATAAATTACTCTTTTGGAACTTTTTGCCCCATTTGCGCCGGAAGAACTGGGCAGCTTCGCCCCTGGACTTGTTTAAAATTTCCAATAGTATTTTGCTTTCAATGTACAGTTTGATTACTACTTATGTTATTGTTTTGTTACAATCAGAATGTGTAGAAATATAACACAGTTCAGAAATTGGTCAAGATCTTAAATTCCATGACTTATAACCATAAGAAATTATCCTCAATTTTTTATGATGCATTAAGCAATTTGGATTGGGAATTTGTTTGACTTTATTTACCAATAAAATATTACTGGGGCATTTCTTTATTACGCCTTCCCTTCCTAATTTTCTTGCCGCCCTGTGCGCAATTGTGGCATTTTCTACATCATAGTATCAATTATGAGCACTTAAAAAGTTAACCACCCATGTGATCACATTACCGCTAATGGAAGTACAACACGAAGAGTTGACACAGGGGTATCTTCTTAGCAATCGGCTTCAATTCATAACGGAGAAAGCACTTAGTCCATTTTCAATTATCGATCAGTCGTGCAAGCACGTATTGTAAAGTTGGGAAAGCTTGGTTCGGCAAAGCTACCTCAGTTGTCACTGCGAATTTGCAGGAGTAGTAACAAACGATGGGTTTACGAAGGTATATTCTTCCTTTCAATCAGAGTATCGCTCCGCTTTACCATCTGGCAATCTGCACTGGCGGAATTGTGCCTTTTGACTACCCACTGGTTCGTGAAGGAGTATTTTTCCGTTTGCGTTGCGTGATTGTTTTTCTCGTTGCATTCGCTTCCTGCGCCTTATTTGGCAATGGCACTGTCACAATGATTCAAGATTTAAAAAGCGGTTCTACTGTTCAAATGCTTATCGTCGCTATATCGAAATATTTGGCTTTCCCTCTAGCTATTACTTCCCTCGTGATATTGTCCCGAAACCGTGGCACGATTTCCAAACTGTTTCACGACTGGGAAAAACTCGAGAAAGATTTGGATTCGCAAACTACGGCTGCCGGAATACCCATAAATATACACGGGCGACTTAGCGTATTTGCGTGCATTTATGTTGCGGGAGAAACATTTGTCAGCATTTACATGTCAACAGTACGAAAGGAGAAGTATCCCTCGTTGGCAAGCTATTTTACGTCTGAAGAATCAGTATGTTTCTACATTTTATTTGTCCTTGAAATGATGGTACTATATTACGTACCATTGCTCGCCATTTTCGGGGAATGGATGAGTACATTAATGTACCGACACTTTGCCTTCACCTTTGTGAAAATTGAGAAGGCATTTTTGAGAGAAGTGGATGACAATTTTGAAAAAGCCAAGGAAACCTGTTTCACAGAAAACATCAACAATTACAACGAGGAGTACGATAGCTTCATTGAGCTTGCGGATGGTATTCGTCAAAGTCACCGATCCACGACACGTTTCCGTAATTGTTCGCACAAGGATATGCTCAATAAATTATGGGAACGATGCGAGAAACTTAGTCAGCTTCTTGATCAATCACAGCATATTTTTGCCTTGGTTGTCCTTGTGAGCTATTTCGTTTCCTTTTCTAGCATTTGCTGTGTGACTTATTTTGTTCTTCTCTCTTTGCGGTCTCAACATGGGTACGACGAGGTGTTCAGCGATCCTAATTTCGTTATAACTATGTCATCTTCCTACATATTTGTACTCTTGAAACTGATATTTCTTAACAACAACTGCTCTTGTCTGCCCAAGCAAGTCGCGGAATCCCAAACTACTCTGAGTAATACACTCCATCGAAACTGGGATCGTCTAACAACGGAGGAAAAACTGCTATTCACTGCGTTTTTACGCCATTTGCGTCTTAAGAATTGGTCAGCTATGCCAATGAGCCTATTTACGATTTCGACCAGCACTTTGCTATCTATGACTAGTTTAGTGACAACGTACGTCATCATACTATTACAAGCTCAAGCAACCACAAACGAAGGATGTACTAACGTGATCGGGAACCTCTCAAGGTCCGGAAAATAAGTTAACATACAAATGAAAATGTATTGCTTCTCTTTTCGAAGGTATAATGCAGGGCTGTCAAATTTGCCAACTTAGGTCGGCAGTACGTAATGGGAGTGCAATTCTCCAACACTTAAAAACTTCTCCTTAATTCGATAACATTGAAAAAGAACGCTACGGTAAAGAAATCTGAATTTGATTATTATTACGGAGTCTTAATAGATCGTTGTCGGTAGAATTCCGCTGCTTTGCTCAAGAAACAGATTTTGTCAGTGTTCTCTGAATACTTGAAATAAAACATTGCAAAACTATTTCGCGTAGATTTGATTCTCACAAGCAAGAGTGAAATGTTATAACCAAAAGTTAGAACAGTTCAACCAAGGATAATAAAGTGAAAGCTAGACTTTTCCCCAGGAACAAGCTATGCAGAAAAGAAACGAAAACGGAAAACGTGACAACAGATTGCCAAAGCACATGGTTAGGTTCAAGATTCAAAACAATAAAATAAGTGAACAGCCAAAAGGAAAGCTTTTTTCTGTCGACCTACTTTATTAAGTTAAAACTACATTATTCGGAGGCATAACTACTGTCATAAGGAACTTAACTAATTCATCTTCTTTTATATTAAAACAATTAAACTTGGATTTATTTTGTGAAGTTGTTTCGTCAATTATATGTAGGGAACCGGATTTTTCCCCATACGAGTACACACTCACGAAAAAAATCGTAAGGCTTATTAGATGTCTTTATCCTCCGCTCGGATATTTTTCTACCTCACCGTGCTATTTGTAACCCAAAGAATGATTTTGGCGATTTCTCGAAAGGTCACGGTACCATTACTGAGTGGAAATAAAGTAGCTGTTTATTTCATGGTGCCTTTCATTTCAATTTTAGACATCTTGTTTGCTTTTATAAACGTGTATGATTCGCCAACTTATTTCTTCCCTTCATGAACATTGTCGAATTTTGAGCAGATTGAACACCCTGATCCACTTTATACAGTTTCGCTGTTAATTACCCTTGCTATCACTCAAACCAGTCATAACAGGAAAACGCCGCCAATGTAACTTTCAAAGTACGAATAATGCGAAAACCATGCTAGACTCACTTATGGCGGCACGACAAAAGCGATATTTGTTGACTTTTACGAAGTTATCAGGAATTGTCCTCCGGGTGTTCATAAGAACCTTCACTTGAAGTGACCAGATAACGTTGTTTCCCATTAACACCATAGCTCCGGTTCTCGTGGAAACCTCTGAAAGATGACAATCACTGACGTAATAAAAGGACAACCAGTCGCAGGTTTGGTTTAGCTCAGTAATACACCATCAATGGCGACAGAAACGTACACTTTAGCGTTCCAGCGGAATATCGTTCCTCTTTCCAGACTCTTATGCATAACTGGCGGTTTGATCCCATTAGATTATCCGTCATGCAATCCCGGCATAACGCTGTACTTACGGTACGCCATGATTCTGGGCGTTGGCTTCGGTGTGAGTTTCGTGTATTGCTTCGGTATATTTGTTGTTGTGCAAGAAATAATCCAAGCTCAGACCGTCCAACAATTCGTCCTGACCGTTGTCAAATACCTCCCGTATCCCCTGGCTGTTACTACCCTAGTAACGTTCACCAAGAGACGTGAAGCATATTTCGCGATTTTGCACGATTGGATACCTCTGGAAGAAACTTTGGATTTCCACAGTTGTCATTCCGAAACACGCCCAAATATATATTTGCGAATTTGCCGAATTAGCTGCGTGTATTGTTTCATCGAAACAGCGTCCAATATCTATCTCTGTGTTACATACGCGGATCAATACCCTTCTTTCGCAAGTAACGTGTCTACAGAATGGTCCATCCCCTTCAACATATTGTTCGCCGTAGAAATGATGGTATATTTTTACGCCGTAACACTCAGCACTTTCGGAGAATTTGTGGCTTGTTTCTTGTTCCGTCACCTAACGTTCTTGATGATCAAAATTGAGAAAGCTTTCATGGCTGATATGCAAAGTGTGAAAGACAACAATCAATCTTTATCGATGAAACTCGAAGACTCAACCAAAACTCCCACGCTAGGGAATTCCAGCGAAGTCCTCAACTATAAACTCCAAACCGATGCCGAACAGAGGACTAGCTCATACAAAGAAGTTATAAAGAAGTTATGGGATCGCACAGAACAATTAAATCGGCTTGTTAACAAAGCTCAATCGCTTTTTGGGCGTGTTCTCTTTGCTAGCTACACCGCCACATTCTTCACCACGTGCTGCATTGGTTACTTCCTCTTCTTAGCCCTACGGTCACAAAATTCTGACCAAGTGGTGTTTCGTTGTCAAAACACAAACGAGACCTTGACCCTTTTTAGCGATCCTCGTATTCTAGCACTCACCATCGGTAATCAGCTAGGCCTGATGTGCAAACTTGTCATTATCACTACTTTCTGTAGTAGTTTGCCCAAACAGCTTACGGAAACCCAAAATGTACTGAGCAATATGTGCAACCAGTACTGGGACGACCTCTCTGACGAAGTACGCTCGTTACTCCGGAACTACTTGTACCATCTAAAGATTCAAAACTGGGCAGCTGCACCACTTGATCTGTTTACTATATCGACTAGCACAATTCTGTCCATGTTTAGCTTAATTACAACCTACGTTATTATATTACTGCAAAATCAATGTAAAGAAATCCAAGACTGTACCTAATATTGATATATGAGCGCATCCTTCGCAAGAAGCGTGTGCAACTAAGTGTCTGAATCGATCGCGTCGCCAGTGTCCAAAATTTAGTACGGAATTTCCCCTTGATTATAAAAGAGTCAAACGTACCACAATTACAATATATCTTGTGCACTATCCGACAATAAAGCTAATTGATATTGTTTTCCCTCTCATCTTAGTGTTGCTGTTCCATTATCCTACGGTGTCAAAACGTTGATAAGTTAAGAAAATATTGCCGCACCCGTTCAAACCGACAACGAACAGCGCCAGGCCATAATTTATGAACGCTTGCTTCAAGGACATAAAAACATGCCACCTCTTTATGAATTTTTTATCAAGTGCCCAATAATAAACAGCATAAGTCACGGCCGTAGGAGGTTATCCTCCATCTCACAGAACGCCCTCCTAACCGAAATCCTAGATACGACCCTGGCCTCAGTCCTTCGTCACTTTGAAGTTTTCTAATCAAGGTAATGTACGAAACTATTTCTCCCAGTATTGACCAAAGGTCACCAGCATAAGAGAAACACCCCTTCCCATCGTCTACAACGTTATGCATCAGTTGTTGGTGAGAACTTAAAACTAGAAGAGCTTAACCGCAAAAAAACGAGGACACCATGGGTCCCCAAGCTTACACTCTCCATTTTCTTCGAAATACCGTTCCTCTAACGAAAACGGTAACCCTAACTGGCGCACTACTGCCACTGGGGTACCAATCAACCTCCTCTGGAGTTATTTTCTATCTGCGTTACGCGTTCATTATCTTCATCTGCTTAGTTTTGTGCGTGCTGTGGGGTTCTGGTTGCTATTCTCTTGCACAAAACATAAATCGAGGAAGTACCATTCAAGAAATGGTCCTAACAACGGCCAAAAATCTTTTGTACCCCCTTGCTATTGTTTCGCTCATAATTTGCACCTGGAATCGTGCATCGTTATCTAATCTTCTACACAATTGGGAACAGTTGGAGAGATCGTTAGACTTACAGAAGATTGGTACCAATATATCGACGAAAAAATACCTGCTAGTAAGCGGACTGGCTTGTTTCTACATCACTGGAACCACAGCGTACTACATTTACGTTTGTGCAGTTTACATGGAAGATTTTCCCTCATTTGCAAATTATCTTGCGCCCAGGGACAGTATCACCTTCTTCATCTACTTCTCTCTTGAAATGGTAGCTTATTTCTATGCAGCATTACTATCCTATTTTGGTGAAGTGCTGAGTACTCTGGTATACCGTCATTTTGCTTTCACCTTGGACAAAATCCACCAAGCCTTCATAGCAGATATAGAGAACCTTACTACTGGAAACAAGGCTTATTACATGTTCAACCAACGTACCTCAAGTTCTTCAAATTCCGGAGCGTCCTCGCCAAAATTTCACTGGGTACAAAAGAAGTTGTGCACAAGTTCTATCAAAAGTGCGTTAAATAAATTATGGGAGCGTTCCGAATGCTTAAGCCAACTCGTCAATCAAGCGCAATCAATTTTCGGCGGCATACTCTTCGTTAGTTATTTCGTATCATTTTCTTCGACGTGTTGTGTTAGTTACTTTGTTCTCGTGTCTTTACGATCGCAGTCGGCAAAGGGAGGTTATTTTAGCGACCTATATATATTCATACTAACATGCTGTAGTTTGTTCCTTATGCTTTGTAAGCTTGTGCTTTTAACCAGTTGCTGCAATAGCTTGCCGAAACAATTGGCGGAATCACTATCTTCAATTAACAATACCTTGCACCAGTACTGGGAAGAAGTTAAAATCGAAGAGAAGCTTATGTTCTGGAGCTACTCACGTCATTTGCGTCTAAAAAACTGGTCCCCAACGCCTTTGTATTTGTTCACGGTTTCGAACGGTACGCTTTTGTCTATGGCGAGCTTAATCACAACGTATGTTATCATATTGTTGCAAACTCAATCTTACTCACCGAACGGCACACCTAACCAAAATTTGACCTGCTCAGCCACGATTAGTTAATGTTACGAAGAGGAACGTACCAGGATGTCGGTTCGAGGTGGTGGGTCTGGGAGTTTCGGGGAGTAGGGTGGGGGGACGTACCTCCCTGGGTACGGAGGTGGTTACATAATCACAGACCAATGCACGATCAACATGTCCAAAACGTGTTTCATTTATGCTCGGAGATTTCTGGTCCTGTAGAGGAATTTTCAAATTTACTCCCATACTTTTCCACTCAGTTAAACTGTTTAGTGAAAAATACGAAACTGTACATGATATAAGAAATATATTGATTGTAGAAAATAAGATGTGGAAATATATTGCTTTCAGAAAGTAATGTCCGAGAATACACTCGTTGTGCTAATAAAGGTCTTACTTAGAAAAACAACAACAAAAGAAATCAAATGGTTGTATGTTAGTTTATGCATGTATCGGCAAGGTATGCCGGCATACAAAGAGCAAAGGCCCACGCTGGTTCCAAACAGAAAAAAGCAAAAGCGGTTACAGTGCCTAATGCTAATATACCCCTATTTATTGATAATTACAGACATAATTCTATTTCCTAAGAAAACATGACCTTCTCATCCTTCACCGCGGAAAGTATTGCGTTTTACCATTCATTGATATATAGTATTTTAAGAGTTGTTAACAGAATAAAAACGTAAATAGAAAGAAACATAAAATTTAACATGTGCTTTAACCTTGTCGCAGAAATACACCGAGCACACAAGATATTTATTTTTTACGCTAATTAAGCAATAACTCTCATATATATTTTGGTGATTTGCACAGCATTTAAATAACATTCCACCAATAGAATACGCAATAATATACATTACGGAAAAGCATGCAATATGGCCTTAAAGTTTGTAAATTCGACTGAACATTTATGCAAATGTTCCAAACGAATACTAAGTAAAAACGTTTTTAATTGAAAACGTTTAATTTTCTAGACGAAATGTTGCGGTGTCTGTGATTATTCTCAATTTTATTTTTCTGGGGACTGAAAATTAGCGGGTAGAATCTTGACGGAAATACAGGGCTCTCCACTTAAGTCGAACTCGGATAAGGCAAAAACCCGCTTAGCTCGAACGAAAACTTATGGTCCCGATTCAATCCCATTTAGCCCAATGCAAATGAAGTTAGGTTTAGGCGAATTCGCCTAACTCGATTATTCGCTGTAGTCGAAAAAAAATCCTAGTCCCAATTTGTATCTTACAGTGACTAGTGGCTTGGGGTAAGCTGAAGTCCTGGACAGACGCTAATTCCTGAAAGTTGGACCGACAATTTCCACGAATTCTAACCGCGCTCTGACGCAACACCTTTCACGACCTCTTTATCGGAAATTTTGTTTAGTTCATCCCAACCAATTTCTCTTTTTAACCTTGTATGATCCTGACCCCCCCTTTCTTGTCACAAAAGGGAAAGTTGCTCCCTTTTTGGGCCCTCAATTAATACGTATTCTTAACGTTTCTCACTCTTGCAGAGTATAAGTATAGCCATTGCTTTACCAGTTTTGTAGTCAGTTTTCTCTCTCAGTTCGCGAAGCAAGCTAAACCTTCACAATGTAAAATACAAAAGTGAAACCTGGAAGGCGAAGGTACTGTTTGTCATTGGAAAAACACACAACGCAGGGTTCCTATTTAAATCTCCATCTTACCACGTGGCTGGTTCTAATTCACTCTTTTATCACGTGGCGGGCAAGTCTCTTTTTGGTTTTGCCCCTACACTCTTTCACCTTTCACATTTTAGTCACCTGTGACATTTCTTTGGTAGAAGCATTTAGTACAGAGCTGAAGACCGTGAAGAAAAGCTGAGTACAAAAAAGCTGAAGACCTTGTCAATTGCCCAGCAGTTGAAGTTTTGCATCTCCTTGAAAACAACCAAACACAAGCTTCAATAGCAAAGCAGTTTGGAGTTGTTCCATCAGTGATAACGTGCATCAAAAAGCAAAAGGAGGCTATTTTGCCATTTTATAGGCAAATATGCTGTTACTACCACTTTCGCAGCAACATTGGGATAATTTCACGACGGCGAAATTCAAACAAAAAGAAACTATATTCAACTTCACTACTACAAACAAAGAACTAAAGGCAGAATAACAGAATGACAGCACAAAAACACAACGACAACTTTCTTCATCTCTTCCTGAGAACCAACTCTTTCGGACTCCCTTTTCGTACTACATAAGTAAAAGAGAAGGTTGATACAAGGAAAAAGGGTGAAAGGTTACGTAATTATAATTCAAGGATAACCTAAGCTAACCCATTGAAGGACAGTTCCAGGGATACCTTTCCCATTCCCAGGAACTGACCTCACGTCATCAATACTAGCTAACATTCCTGAGCGTTCTCTCAAGAACATCGCCGGCCCGGTGTTTCCGGGCGGAAACACCAAAATCTTCGGGCAGGTTTAGTGTGCTTCTTCTAACAAGCATAACTTCGGTACGGGGCGTACGAATTCATCGCTCGCAGTCTTGACTCTTGCCGCTCTAGTAACACCGTCGGGTCCGGGATCAAAGGAAGCCAAGGGCAGAGAGACGAGGAGGTTAGGGTTAAGGAATCCGGCCGCCTCTGAAAAGGCGCAAATATTGTCGGCTGCAGCCGCTGCTGCGTTCCCACTGCTTCTGTTACCTGCGTCTCGATCGCTGGCACCTCTTGATCGCTGACTGGGGCTCGAATGCAAAGGTGGTCTTCCTGGTCCACGACGGCGCTCCCGATCCCTGTCCCGTTCTCGGTTACCACATTCACGTCCGCTTTGCGAGTGCGATGTCGAAGCTGGTATGGTGCGATTAGAGTGGTTCGGTACAGGAGACGGCGGCGGGGCTGAACTGAGCGAAGGCGGACCACTAGTCGTACCACCTGCATAAGCCGCCGCCACGGCGTTGACACGTCGCTGGAGGTCGTTAGATAAGTTTCCTTTCTCGTTAACCAGATCCGACCATTTGGGTTCACATCGATCCATTTGGTACATTTGCCCGTCACGCGGTTCATCACCGACACGTTTTCATCACCGGATAGTCGGTTACAATTGAACAGGGCTGGATCCGTCCATGGTCTTCTTCGACGTCGGTTTTTAGTGGAACTTCGGAGCTCCTTCATGGGTTCCTTGGCTCCTCGTTCTTTGCCATCCTTGTCCGCTTCGTTACTGCTACCGCTGCGACTCAATGGTAACATCGAAATGGATGACTGCGCTGACAAGGGTGCAGAAGAGTTGCCTTGCTCTTTAGCTGCGGACAAGCCCAAAACGATTCCATCCAGTTTACGCCGCTTCTTTTCTTTACTAGTGGGAGGCATGGCTCCCTCGGGTTTCCGCTTCGTGCTCACATCGTCAGAGCGCGAGTCTTCGTCGTGATCTTTGCTGATTTCTCCAGCAGATAGATCCATGGGCGCTGCACGGTCTTGACCTGCAGCAGATGCCTTTTCGAGATTACGTTCTCGTCTTTTCCGTTCTCGCTGGGGAACAGAAACGGATACGGAAATGGAAGGCGGGAGCTCCAAAGCTAACGGACTAGGTCCGCCTAAGCCGCTCATACTCAAAGCCGCACCCTAAGCCAATAACACCTCCGATGCTGGTGTAGTAAACTGAACTTGTGCTTGGGTCTGGGCTAATTCAGAGCTTCTCGATGATTGATGCGAGGAAGAATGATGAGTCAAGTGTGGACGTGCGGGAGGCGGTTGTCGTTTCACCTTGTACTCCGGTGGTGTCCGTGTGCCTTCTTCCAAGTCTTCCATTGGTTTTTCCGGCTGCTCAGCAAAGGACTGTTGCATTAAGTGCTTCAACAACGCCCGCAGTTTGACACATTCGGCTTTTAGGTCAATCTGTTGTCCCCTGGCGGATGCTCTTGTACCTCGACCACGTCCTCTGCCTCTGCCACGTCCGAGCCGTATAGCTGCTAACAGTCCGTACGGACTCGGCGCTGCCCTTTCACTTTTGTCCGTGAGCTTAATATCGGAGGCATCTAACATGGGTAGCGCCAAAAGCAAAGCTGGCATAGGCGAGTCCTCAACATGTGTTGCGACGTAGCTGCCGGATTGTCGTGATCGAGTATTTCGAGTTTCGTTCCAGGACGTGCACCGATGAGGTTGCACTTGGTTGACGACGTAAGTTGATTCGTGGCCAGTCCTCCGACTGCACACCACCCAAACGGCATCTTAAAGGCGATAGGGGCCGCGTCATCGCCATCGGATTCCCGGTAGTCGAATTGGCGGTGAGCTTTCGGGACGTCCATGCCAATTAGAATCGTCACGTCATTGGTGTCGATCCGCGGAAGGTCCAAGTACGCCAAATGTTGCCACCTCTTCTTTAGGTTTGGCCAGTCCACAATTCTCTTCGTGACGCAGATCTCAGGCACTGTAAGCGCCTCCCTAACGTCAAATGAGGTGGTTCCCTCTCTTGATCGGAGCTGGAAGTCCACCTTCGTTGTCTTGGACACGGGGTCGTGCCCTCGGTAGGTGCCAATCCGCATGAGCACCCGTTCGCCTTTCACCCCAAGTTTGGCCGCGGAGTCCTGCAGAATGAGCGAGGTCTCGCTTCCACCGTCCAGCAGGGCAAGAGTATCGATGATGGTTCCCTCCGAGTACAGGCGAACCGGTACGACCAACAGCAGAACTTGCCTTGTCGACCCGTCTGCTGTGACCGTATTGACGTACGGGCCATCCTCGGACTCGCGATTCCCATCGGCAGACTCTTGACCCGTCGAGCTTGGCTTGGCCTTGTTGAAGGCACGTGGGGCACCATGCAGAAGTCGGTGATGGAGGCTCTTGCAGTCCTCGATACCACATTCGGAGCTCGCTCTGCAGTTTCGGCTGATATGCCCTTGATTAAGGCACCTAAAACAGTAACCGTTATCTTTTACCAGATTAATTCTCTCAGTCGGAGTAAACGTAGTAAACTTATCGCAATTAGGCAATCGGTGTGTCCTTTCGCAAGCGGGAACTTCGTGCTTGAGCGAAAGTCTTCTGCTTCGACGCGCGTGGCGAAGACGATCGGGGTGTGAATCTTCACCGGTTTCAATTTAATAGGCTTCGGAGCCTTCTTGGTGGTCGGTGTTGCCTCGGTGGTTGACGCCGTCGAACCGTTAATGTACCGCACCTTTCCTTCAGCCTTCGTGAGGTCCTGGACCCAGGAGTCGAAATCGGCCAAAGCTGGAAGTCTCGGCTCCATACGCAGTACGTGTCGCCCCCACTTACTCCGAAGTCCGCCCGGGAGTTTGTCTACTAGCTGCTCCAAAGTAGCCGCTGACGATAGTTCTTGTCCATACCCACAGTTGACGAGCGCGTTTACGAAGCTGTGAATGGCTCGCGAGAATTTATTAAGAGATTCGTAGTCCTGGTGTCTAAGCGGAGGCATTTCGATAAGTTTCTTGATATAGCATCTCGTTATTATCTGCTGATCACCATACGTATCCTGCAGCTCGGCAAGGGCCCCTTTGTATAGTCCTGGACTGATGAGAGTTTCGGCTATACCGTCACGCATTTCTTCTGTTAACAGTTGCTGTAGAATAGCCATTCTTTGCGCGTCATTAGTCATCGTATCGTGAACGAGACTCTTAAAAGTGGCAATAAAGAGAGGCCAGTTCTTTGGATTCCCGTCGAACGGGGTAATCTCTACCTTCGGGATGAGTCCGGATAACCATGAAGAGTACGCAATCGATGACGGTATAGTTGAGGGTATGGAAGGATTTCAGGATCCTTGCCTTCCCAGTTGAGCTATCCAGGCGTCTGGCGCTACACCTGGGATCGGGTTTAAGGCCGGCCCATTTAGTGGCCACGCGGTGCATTCCGGAGGAGATGGAGCTGTCCTAAAACTGGTTGCGGCTGGTCGAAGGGATCCACCTCCTTGGTCTGCGGCCGTCGGTTGGCTGTAGTTACTAGCCACGTGGGAAGTGAAGAAGGTTGCGGGACGTTGGTCGGCACTACGTCGTCGGAGATCTCCCGATGTCGTCGGAAAAAGGGTAGGGGCAACTACGCCAGCACCATGAGCGGGATTCTCCTGCGATACCGTAGCAGAAGTTTGGTTGGTGGGGGCGTGGTCCCTATCGTGTCGAGCCTGCGAGCTGGCAATCTGCAATTGACGAGCGACTGCATTCGAAAAAATCAATTCTTCGTCGACCTCGAGGATCCGATGACTATCTTCTTCCAGTTCCTGACGTAGATGAGCGACTTCTAAGGTCTCCCTCTCCAGTTGATTCGAGAGTACACGTTGTTGTCGTTGTTGTTCTATCCGTAGTCGTTTCTCTTCTGCTTCGGCTTCCGCTGCCTTCAGGGCTCGAATTTCTTGGGCACGTTCGTCAGCCTCTCGCTCGGCTTGTACTCGAAGCTCTGTCTCGCGCATTTGCCTTTCCGCTTCCAAAAGACTAGTACTCCGCGCTGATACCGCAGTACTTCGGGAGGAAATGGACGAGGCGTCGGTTGCACGGGACTGAAAGTAGGCGTCAATTTGAACATAAAAGCCGTTGGTGTCTTCGCCCAATTGGCGCAACCATACTTCACTCTTAGCTGGATCGGTTTGACCTGCAAGATGGCTGATGTAGTCGGAATGTGCTTGGACACACTCTTCGTGGACCTCCGTGAGTTGCACACGATAGGTGCGTAATTCGGTACGGCTGCCTCTCTCGGTAATAAGGTTCTTTATACGATGGATCAACCGCGTCAGTTTGCTTCGGGCGTTCTTACGAACGTTCATCAAAATAGCCACTGTCGAGGTAGCCTCCTTTGCGGGGCCTGTAGCTTCGGCTTCGGAAGGAGGGTTTCTTGAAGCCATCGTAGACTTTCGCTTTACCAAAGTTCGGATACAAAATACAGAAGTCCCGGGTTTCGGCACCAGAAAATGTTACTACCACTTTCGCAGCAACATTGGGATAATTTCACGACGGCGAAATTCAAACAAAAAGAAACTATTCAACTTCACTACTACAAACAAAGAACTAAAGGCAGAATAACAGAATGACAACACAAACACACAACGACAACTTTCTTCAACTCTTCCTGAGAACCAACTCTTTCGGACTCCCTTTTCGTACTACATAAGTAGGGCTGAAAAACGGCTCGGCCCAAGCCGAGCCGAGCTGAGCCGACATCGGCTCGGCTTGACATCGACCGGCTTGGCTCGGCTTGGCTTGACATGTGTCGGCTTCGGTTCGGCTTGACAATGATCGGCTCGGCTCGGCTTGACAAGGACCGGCTCGGCTCGGCTTGACAAGGACCGGCTCGGCTCGGCTTCGATAAAGACCGGTTTTTAATCAGTTTGAGTTGACAGCCAACTTTTAACGGCTTTGATCAGGGTAATTTTGTAACCATAGGAACGAAAGGTAAAAGAAGAGAAAAGGGTGAAACGGTGAAAGACTACAGTGAATGTTAATCATATCCTATCTTGTATTGGGTAACATTTAAATATAACGAAATAATAAAGTGAAAGGTCGAAATTGGAAGCTTTAAGGAAGTGTTCTTAATAAGAAAAATATGAAAAATAATTTTAAAAGAGTCCTATAATCAAGGATTAGACAATATATTTTACTGCGCACTCTTTCTCTTCAATTGGGGTTTTCGTTAAATGTGATTTTCTCTTACAAGCGGTTTCTCTTACTAGCGGTTTCCGCGTAATGCCTGTTTCTCTTACAAGCGGTTTCCACTTATATAGACTATTTGTATTATATATCGCTACGCTACGGTTGCCTTTCTGCTTTCGGCTCGGCTCGGCTTAGGGTACCGGCTTACGGCTCGGCTTAAGGTACCGGCTTACGGCTCGGTTCGGCTTAAGGTGCCGGCTTACAGCTCGGCTCGGCTTAAGTGCATCGGCTTACGGCTCGGCTTGGAAATTTTCAAGCCGAACCGAGCCAAGCCGAGCCGTTTTCAGCCCTATACATAAGTAAAAAGAGAAGGTTGATACAAGGAAAAAGGTGAAAGGGTACGTAGTTATATTTCAAGGATAACCTAAGCTAACCCATTGAAGGACAGTTCCAGGGACACCTTTCCCATTCCCAGGAACTGACCTCACGTCATCAATACTAGCTAACATTCCTGAGCGTCCTCTCAGGAACATATGCTATTTTATACTGCACTACAAACATGGAAGTACACTACATACCTGTTGTCTATTAATTTGTGTTTCTGTCTAAATAAAGGTGCCATAAAGACAAGTTCTTATAATACAAAACTCCGCATAAGGCGAATTTTTCTGTCTGGTCCCGAGCCCTTCGACTTAAGCGGAGAGTACTGTATGTCCGAACAAAGCGAATGGGCACAAGGGGGTTTCTATTATAAAGTATTCGTCAATAAAAACGATAAAGTAAAGGGTCGTATTCTTACCACACCGCAATGAGCAAAAGTGAATTTTCCCATTGCGAAACTAGAAATACGTCAAATGTTAAAGGCAAAACTTGCATGACGACGGAATACTTAACATAAACTGGGAACAGAATATCAAATTTTGTATTCTTCGAGCGGTTGGAAGCGGGTCAATAGAACCGAAATTCAGTGTTCCAATTTCTATGGGGGAAAAGTTCGATAGCAAATTTGCGCGCGCCTATTAGAACAATATTCTACCTGTCAATCAGCTGACAGTAATTTATTTTCTGGTAACGAATGTAAACAACAATCGTGCATAATAAGCATAAGTACTAAAACGGTCATTTTGTACATATGCTAACGCAACTTAAGTAAACCATTTTGATTGCGATTACCGTGATCAATTTTCCTTCCATTTATCAGGAGTAATCGATTAACGTGATGACAGATCGACGCTTTCTATGAATTGAAGGGACTGCTTCGTGGTAGTATCTTGAATACTACCCTGTACGTGACCCTTGTGCTGAAATTACTGACAACGCATGTGAAATCGTATGCTCGAAACATAGTGAGCGGCAATTGGCGCGAGCCTACGCCGTATACTCATTAATAAAAGGGACTGCTTTTGCGACAAGCATGCTAATGACAAGTACCTCCATGAGTAACTACTGTGTTGTGGACGACACATACAAGGGCTGATCCAAAAGTTCCCGTAATCAATTTATTTAAAATCCCAGTTTTACAAAAATAACCCGCTGACTTTATCTCCTTCAAAGTAATCACCTCCTGCATTTATACACCTTTCCCAGCGTAATTTTAGCAAACGGAAGCAATTTTGGAAGTCGTTTTTCGTGAGGCGCTTCATCTCGTTCCGCGATGCACACTTAATTTCATCTATTGTGTTAAATTTTTTACCCTTTAGCTTCATTTTTAATTTGGGGAAAAGAAAAAAGTCACAGGGTGCCAAATCAGGAGAATAAGGGGGATGGGGAATGACAGTCATGTTGCTTGAAGTTAAAAATTGACGCACGGTGTGGGAGGAATGAGCAGGCGCGTTGTCATAATTCAACATCCAGGTTTGGTTGGCCCACAACTCAGGACGTTTCCGTCTGATTTGCTCTCGCAATCTCCTTAAAATACTACAGTAAAACTCTCCAGTAACTGTTTTCCTCTTTGGGATAAACTCTGAGTGGATAATACCGCGGATGTCAAAAAAACAGATCAGCATCGTTTTCACGCTACTCCGAACTTGCCGCGCTTTTCTGGCTCTCGGGGAGTTCCGTGACTTCCATTGCGATGATTGTTGTTTTGTTTCCGGATCGTACCCATAAATCCATGTTTCGTCGGCTGTTACGATGTTGTTAATGAAATTTGGATCGTTTTCACATCTTTCTTTGAGC
>JAHZNP010000737.1:0-29105 GCA_020615345.1 Triops cancriformis
TGGTTCACATTGGGCCTAATTCTTTAGGCCCAATGTGAACCAAACTGCTCACAACTAGTTTGGCTCACAGTAGTTTGGTTCACATACTAATTTGGTTCACAACTAGTTTGGTTCAACTACTCACAACTAACTCGCATCTAACTCACAACTACTCACAGCTTTTTTAGACACTTTTTATACGCGTGTGTTCTTGTGAAGGAAAATGTGGTAACATCTATTGTAAATAACTTTAAAAATCAAAAGTTAACTAAATGTTACTTGAATTTCAAAGCATCTGAATATTTCCCCGGTACTCAGGTACATGCTACAACATTATACACAAGTTTATAGAAAATACGCTTTTCCGGTCATTACGTATTCTCTACCTTTTAAAAAATAATAATACATTTTGTCAAAGACGATAGCTTCTCTCCGGAGTTTAGGAGAATTCGGGTTGCTTACTGTATTTTACAGTGTTCTATGGTCAGGGAGGAAATAATTTAAAACTGCAACTTAGCTACTGTCTAACGTATAAGTGCAAAAAAAAATCTGCGCGTATTTTTGGGCGATTTTTTCTACCCCCCCCCCCCCCCCACACACACATCACAGTACTTCATTTAACGTTCGTATTTACTTACCTATATCAATACAATGAGAAAAATACTTAAATAAGTACGGGCACTCGTTTCTGTATGTACAGGAACCAGTCTACAAGCGAATTTTCATGCATTTTTTTAAGAGTAGAGTAGGTAGATACTTTTGAACAAAATAATTATCTTTACTTTTCACTTGAGAATTCTTATTTCGTTTTTTCTGTGATTTATTTTCCCCTTTTTTGTCATCCCAACTGTCCAGAACAAGTTTTTTATATCTCTTAAAAGGTGCATACAAAAGCAAAGGGAAATATGGCTGGTCGATCTTCAGGGGTTGGAGAGTGTAGTGAAACATTTAAGAAAAAAAAAGAAACTTGTAGGCACTTGTCAAACATTGTTTTCTTCATCGTTATTCTCTGTAAAAATATCCCTTTTTAAAAATGTGGGGGCAGTGTTGCTGGCAATAAAACAAGCTCAGTTAGTCAGACTCCTCCGTTCATTTTGATGGCCCTTTCTCGTTGTTAACAACAGGTCGAGCAGCATAAGCCAAAGCGTAGTTATTGTTGCATCCATCGCAAGTACCAGGAGGCCCAGGCTGTCCTCTGTGTCCGGGAAGACCTATTGTTGGGAGAAAAAAGTATTAATAAAATCACTTCAGTCTCAACCGCAATAGAGCTTACCTTGTTTTCCTGGTTCGCCTCTTTCACCTTGTCGTCCAGGTAATCCAACTCCTGGAGGGCCTGGTGGACCTATAAATAAATAATCATGAATACACGCAGTGAAGAAGACTTTACTTAGACTAGGACGTTCATGTAAAACCTAGACTAAGTCAACGTTAGCTGGGATCAAGTTCATTCGTTGACTTGGACCACTAAAGATTGTACAAACCCGCATTACAAAGCAGCGGAATTACGTAATGCGGGGTATGACGACTTCCCAAGTAGCACAAGCACAGTAAGTCTAAAGGCTGTCAACGTTTGACGCTTCGGCATCGCTGCACGAACCGTCTACGCAACGTTCATGTGATAATGCGACAGATCTTGTCTCCAATTTTGCCACGTTTGTGAACTGTAACGTCGCCGTGCTTAACCTTGATTTCCCTTTTTTCCTGCAGTTTGAAACTGACAAATGAAAATGCTGAAACGACGCAAATAAGTGCAAATTCAAATTCGACATTTTCAAAACTAACCGACCGTATTTGAATCCGTTTTTGACAATATATTAGAGGAATTAACAATAAATTAGTATGCCTTTAGGCCGAATATTTAAGAATGTTTTTTCGAAATCAATTGTGGAAATTTAATTCGGGTTTCACAAGTTGACTAAAAACTTTTTTATGGAAAAACTCGACCATATGCACAAGATAGTACAATCCAAAATGTTACTGTTGAGAACGTTTGATGGAATACTGAGTAGTTACTGTAAAATCGCTGACGCCGTTTAGATGTGATTCCCTTATACCACGGTTAGGTGCACCGTAGCCTTAAGGCCACTGTATACCGACTTGCCTTATGGACAAATAACATGGGAAACCTTGTGAACCATTTTGCATTTGCTGCTAAGTAATTTGACAGAATTTCCAGACAGTAATATTTTGAATAATAATATCTGGAATCTGACTTCGTTATATTTTCGAAAATGCTGACAGTTAATTTCTAATCGCTCGAGAAATTTCACTGTTTTTTTCAAATTTCGAAATTTGAAAACTACGCCAAGTCAAATTCTCCGCATTAATAATTACAAATTTTCTGTGCAAAAATTTTTCAAAAATATGCAGTAGTTTTTGCGAAATGGTTCACAAGATTTACGAAATTTTAGCTCCTAAATTGTGCTGCCGCCCTTGCAACACGTGAAACTTGGGAAGCTCACAGCAAGTGCAGGGTGAAAGGTCGAAAGGATTAACTTCAATAGGATTATGCTGTTACATTGCCCTTGGTTAGCCTGTAGCAATTGCAAATATATATTAGAATAATTTTTCCTTCCGAACTAGCAAGACGCAGTGTCACAGTGCTTTAAGGCCCTGGTGTACACACCCGTCTTATGGGCGAATAACATGGGGGATTCGGGGGATGGTTTCACAATAATGGTTCCGTAAATGTCAAATAAATGTTGACAGTAAAGTTGTTCTTACGAATACGTAGTGCACGTGTTTGAGACTTTTTAAAAATATGATTTAATTAAATTTTAAAACTGTAGGAACATTTTGACACATTGTGGAAAATTTAAAAAATTTAAAATCTCGCGTTCTTGTGCAGTAGGTATGTTTCTTCTTTATGTTTTAGTGAAAGCAAGATTCAAACCGGACGAGTAGTTTTTACGAAATCATGACTAGAATTCCCAAATTTTAGTAAATGATTTCGTAGAAACTAATCATCCGATTTGAATCCTGTTTTCACCAAAAAATACAGAAAAAGATACCTACTGGATAAGAAGGCCAGATATTAAATTTTTCAGTACAGTGGAAACCGGTTATAACGAAATCGAAGGGATCGAGAATTTTTTTTCGTTATAACCGAATTTCGTTATAACCGAAGCATGCAAAAAAAACTTAAAGTCGCAATAACCTAGAAAGTATTCAAGTTTACGCCGATACACTGGCAGTCTATTCCGTTATAAATAATAAAAGTTTGGATTTCCGTAAACCATCCCCCGAATGCCCCATGTTATTCGCCCATAAGAGGGGTGTGTATACTGGGGCCTTAATGCAAAGCCTCGCCCGCTTGGCGTGGTATGATACAGAAAACAACAACGACGAAATTGTAAACAATCTTCACACAGAACACATCAAAATATGTAACAACATTGACAACATATTCCCCAAATAGATACGGTGCAATAGAAGCCCTCTTATCCAGCTTCTATTTTAGCAAAGAAAAACTGAGATGACTAAATCCAGAAATCAGCTTTCTGTTCTGCGTATTGCAGGAAATATTACAACACGTAATACTTAAACATACTAGTACTCAAGGCAGAATTTAATGAAAATGAAATCCTGGGGAAGGCCTACTGTTCATAAACTAATTTAAATCGTATCCTCGGTTACATATACACTTTGTTCGCTCATATGTTTCCAAATAAAGAGGACCACTTCACTGTAATTATCTCCCTGAAAAGCGCGTGATTCATCTCCTCGATATGCACATAATCTTACGGGCCTACCCTTTTGCATCCGGACTTGCAACAGGCATTAATGATTAAAATTTTATTTTAATGATAAATAAATAGTAAACCTGTATTATATATTAAGCAAATTATGGATGTATGCTATTTACATGATTTGCTTCGTACACAAGATTGTAACACAAGTAAAAAAATACAATAGCAAGTATACTGACGTAATGCTTAGAAAAATATGCATACAAATGTGTGAAAACGTTTAAAGAATTCGTGAGTGTTAGTAGGAGGGTACTGTTTATTATTCAAGATAATGTTTGTCTAACTAATTGCCTGCCACTTAGCTAGAATATGCCTCCTAGGTGGCTTAATAGTAAGCGTCGAATGTTGGGTTTTACGAAGGACTGTTTTGGGTGCCCCTTGCTTTGCATTCGAAAACTAATCCTCAAAACAAGCGTGCGACACTAGTGTCATCTCTGGAACGATCCCAATCTTGGAAAGCGGTATACAGTGGACTTAAAGTTGCCAACTTTGGGTCACATTGACGTATTTCCCTTTTCATTTCAGCATTGCGACTACCTTCACGAACTTCGCGAAATACGTTGTCACCCATCGATTACCAAGAACGGCGGGAAATTACGCCATCGGGGTCCGAATATGGGAACGATCAATTGCTAATCCAGGCTGACCTCAGTTAGGAAAAGTCGACGACTCACAATTTACCCGTTTTCATGATTCACATCCAGATGTTTTTAAAACTTGGTTGTCTTCGGATCGACCAGCGTGGCAAATGATAGATTGAGCTAAGATCCATTGAAAATAATCCAGAACACTGAATACTTGGGATCTGTACCCAGGCTCACACGAAACTTTGCAAGTCAGAGGCTTTCATTTTACCTTGTAATCCAATAGGACCCATGGGACCTTCAATGCCAATTCCGTCCGGTCCACGGTCTCCCTTATCACCTCGTTCTCCGCGGGGTCCTTCCGGACCAGGCGGTCCAATCGTTCCTGGTAATCCAGTGAAACCTCTCTCGCCTGGCATGCCATTTTTACCCGGTTCACCTGACGTCCCCCAACAAAATATTATTAAAGTTTTGTTTCAACACAATTTTTCTTAAATACAAAAACATGTTATTTTCCCCCATACAAAAAGCTTTTGTTCCAAGTTCCCAAGCATCCATTCAGAAAAATCGTGTTCTTTTGTTCTTCTATTGTAGTCTGGCAAGTGATGGGAATCGCAGTACAGTACCTGGGATACCCATGGGCCCTGGTGGGCCTGGCCTGCCTACACGTGCTCTTCCGGGCACTCCGGGAGGACCCACTAATCCCGCGGTAAGTTCTTCGAGCTGATCTACGCATGCCAAGTAGTGCCCCCAGGGAAGAAAAATAAACAAAACAGGGTGTTTTCCAGTTAAGCAAGTGCGTTTCCATGCAGCCTGTACATCATCACGTCCCCTTTATAGTCAAGTAATGAAAATGCACGGCCCCTTTTTTTGTGTATAGTTGTGGTTATCATGCCTTTGCGGAATCAGCCAAGTTTGTTTCACGTAGAATCTAAGAAAAATGAAATTAAATCCAAACCTGGAGCACCCTGTTGACCCTGAGGACCAGGTTTGCCGACACGGGATTTTCCGGGAGGACCTGGCGGTCCTCGCAACATTGCCGTCAGTTCGGCTAATTGGTCTAAAATGTGCATTAGTTTCGTGTACTCGTTTGAAACATTTCTTGAATGTTTTTTTCTCCCGAAAGAACGAGGTTCTACACTATTTATTCAGAGTACAGGTCGGTACTCGAATTAGACTTAGACTTACCTCGTAGGACTGAAGCGCAAATATCTCTGAGCTCGGATTCTGAGTAACTGCGACCCTAGTGAGAATATTGCAGTGTTACAGAAATATTGTTCATAATTGAAACAAAATTAAGGGTAGATAGGAAATATTCAATTTTGAACAAGCAGACACAACTTACGGGAGCACCGTTTAATCCAGGAGTACCAGACAATCCCCTTGGACCAACAACGCCCTAAAAAGAAAATTGTGCATCAGAGTCATGTTATTATGTAAGGTACTTGTCTTAAAAGAAAATATATTTACTTGTAATCCGGGCGGTCCTTCCACTCCAGGCAATCCGGGAGAGCCTGGAGCACCTTCGGGTCCTCTTTGTCCGTCAGCGCCTCTCTCACCTGGCTAAAAGTTAAAAAAAAAATGTTTTTTCAAGAAGTATAATTATATGTCAGAAAATACAAATCTTTTCGCAATTTATAACGTCTGGAGTATTGTTAAATCCAATGCAGTACTATAAAGTAGGCTTTTGTGCCAAATAGGCTTACCAAGCCAGGAGGCCCTGGTAATCCAGGAGCTCCAGAAGCTCCCGGTGCTCCGTCTCCTTGTCGTCCAATTAAATGAGAAGGATAAACTGCAGGTTCACCAGGAGGACCGGGGGGACCTGGAGGACCAGGCGCTCCGGTACGCCCCATCATTCCGGGCAAACCTTGGGCGCCTGCTTGACCACTGTTGCCTGGCGGGCCCTAGAAATTTAAAGTATATGTGTTACATGTACTCTGGGAGGCAACGTAAAGAAACGTCTTACAGCTGGACCCGGTGGCCCTCTGGCGCCGGCTGCTCCTGCAGTACCTGTTTCACCTAAGTGGTATTTTTGTAAGAAAATCTTGAACTTAGTTTTGAAAAAGAATGTACCTCTGTCGCCTTTAGGTCCAGGTCGGCCTACAATTCCTTGTACACCGGGTTTACCATCCAATCCCTTAATGTATTCGGAAAAAGGAAGAAATTTAGTGCTGGCGGATTGCGAAGTAAAGTAACACACTTACCGGTGGTCCTTCAGGTCCTCGGTTACCAACGTCGCCTTTCTCGCCTCTAGGTCCCTAAGAACATAATACCGATTTTTTTTCATACTTTATACGAAGCAAGCTTCGTCTGTGAAATTACGACGTCAACTGAATCAAGACACTGAAGAAATAGTTCTTATCGTGGGCGAAATGTGAGAAACTACATGATAGCGCCAGGAAGTTAAGCAAAAACACGAACACAAAAAATGTTTGGAATGTTTCTCCGTTACTTTTTCGCCTTCGGGACCTTGTTTGCCTTCATGACCTTTAGAGCCTGGAATGCCAGCAGGACCAGTTGGTCCAGCAATACCTGGTTCTCCCTTGTCACCCTTTGGCCCAGTTTCGCCCCTGTTGCCAGGTGATCCTAATAAACCCGTTACGTTTTTCTTTTAAAAACTATCTAAAACTTTAATTCTGAAATAACAGAAACGACGCAATACCTGATGGACCTTGTAATCCCGGATCGCCGATTCTACCCGGTGCTCCTGGACTTCCAGGCAGTCCAGTATCCCCTGCAGATCCTTTAAGTCCTCGTTCGCCTTGCGGGCCAGGTAAGCCCACTGCACCCTATCCAAATTCCCTCATTTGTAACAAAAAAATAATCCGATATATTCGGTAAAACTGTACCGGCATTCCGATTAAACCCTGGACACCAGGCAATCCAAGAAGTCCTTGCAAGCCAGGTTCGCCCTTCTCTCCTTTCCCTCCAGCAGGTCCCACCGGACCTGGCTCGCCTCTTAGTCCATCATTTCCCGGTAAACCAGACGAGCCGCGGTCACCTAGTGTTATATTATTTATCTTTATTTATATTCGAAGGTATTTGTAGTTATTATTTACCCTTGTCACCCCGAAGTCCACGTTCACCTGGATCACCACGTTCGCCACGCTCACCTCTCTCACCAGGAGGGCCGGGTAAGCCCGGTTCCCCACCTGGCCCGGGAGGACCCATCGGACCCGGAATTGTCACACCTCCAGATTGCGATCCAGGACCAGGTGGCCCAGGAGGTCCAGGATTACCCTTTGAATGTTGTTACCATTATTAAAATATTCTTTCTCCTTCCTACGAAGCCCCGCCAGCGAACCCCAATACAAATACGTAAATGAAATAAAAAAATCTACAAAGAAGTGACACCAGGCATAAACATACTTCGTCTTCATCAAGAAAAGGAGAGACAAAAATAAGCAAAAATATAAGTAAGACTAATAGATTTCATCTATTGTATTTCACAAATAAAAGCTAAAAATGGTTCATCAAGGAAAAGATAATTAAAAATACATGCGAAGTAAACAAACAATAAAAAATGGCTTACGGGTGTGCCAGGCGGTCCTCGTACACCAGCCACGCCCCTTTCGCCTCTGTCACCTTTCGGACCTCGTTCTCCTGATGTGCCATCTTTGCCTGGTAGTCCGGGCGATCCGACTTCACCTATATCAGTCAGGATAAGAAATTAACTAGCAAGTTTTTCTTCGCTACGCGTTTCAGAGAGGAAATTACCAGCAATGCCCCGAGGACCAGAAGCACCCTCAATGCCCGGAGTTCCAGGTTCTCCTCGTTCGCCAGGTGGTCCCACGGGACCGGGAGGTCCTTAAATTATCAAATACAAAAGATCAGAGTGTAAATAGATGATAGCTATGCCCTATTTATTGCTTTTTCTATTTGAATAAATTACCAGCAATGCGTGAAGCTTCTCCCGGAATGCCTGGGAATCCCCTAGGTCCTTCGACACCAGGTTTGCCCGGAGCTCCACCATCTCCACGCTCACCCTTTTCACCTCTGACACCTGGTTCACCCTTTTTATATAAAATAAATACATATAAAAATAATTTAACTTTCTTATGTGTTTTTGATAAGATTAATTGTCCTACACTTTCATGCTTATTAAATTTGACAGAAATCAGTCTTGTAATAATACGTATAAAATTCAATCATAAGCGTCTAAGTAACACATTAAAACATTCAGTATTCACCAAAAATGAAAACCAACTTTACACGTTTGAAAAAAATCTTCAATAATGAAGAAAATGTGGGTTATGGAAGAAATGTTTCCAAAAATTCCTTACTCGGTCGCCAGGAAGTCCACGCAAACCAGATTCACCCCTTTCACCCTTGTCTGCTTGCGGTCCTGCACTTCCTCTCGCTCCAGCCAATCCGGGTACACCAGGCAATCCCTTTAATGATCGTAATTAGTAAAAGTGAAAAAGTAATATTTCTAAAATTAGTTCAAGTCGTAACGCGACGTGAGGAAATGAGATGCTGAGAAAACACTAGTTACTTGTTCTCCTCGAGGGCCAGGTTCACCCCTGACCCCTTGTAATCCAGGCAGTCCAGCAATTCCTTGCAAACCGCGTTCGCCAGGTCTCCCAGGAGGTCCTGGAAGGCCCTATTCATGATTTATAAAGTTAGTGCGGTCTTAAAAGAAATTAATTACTTTAATTTATGTACAATATATATACATTTATTTAACCAATTTACTGGCTTTCAATTTTGCATTGATTGTAGAAGATTTCTTACCGCACTTCCGTTTGATCCAGGAGGTCCTTGAGGACAAACAGTCTGGCAGTTGGTGACTTGTTCTACGGGAGCCTATATGAGTAAATTGCATTCAAAAGTACTAAAAATGAGTATACTAATAGTAGTAATTATCATTTATAGTAGTATTAATAAAGGAAATTAGAAAAACAAGAGTAGCAGAAAGATTTAATCTATTTCCCGTCTTTGAATTTCAGATTAATTGTCACCAGCACGTAACAGGGCAAATTTCTCGTAAGTTTTTGCGTTTTGAAATGCGTATCCGATGACTTGTCACGGTTACAAGTATACCAATTAGCTCGTGTAGGTATTTGTTCTTACGAAAGTTCTCATTAGTTGAGCAGAAAAACACCTTGGCGGTTTCTCGTTATAACAGTTCCATTAGAAACAAAAAAGAGAGAAGAAAACTTGTTACTAGTCGCCTCATTTATTGGGAACTTGCGTTTCTTGCTGCTTTTCGCGTTCTACTGTGGAAACGGTGTTACTGGCTTTATACCAAATGAAAAAAAAGAAAAAAAAACATGTTTTAGATTCCATGGGAGCGCGTATCGAATTCTTGGGAGTTAAACTACTTTCTTTTTCTGGAAATATTTGTTGTAGTGCAGTTGCGTTAGGAAGAATCGAAAAATGCTAAGTGTTACAACTCTAACGAGTTACATGTTGCTGTTTTATATATCGCATAAATTTAACTATTGCACAACAACATTCTAAAGACTTGCTTACTTTTAGCAATTACTCTCCAACCTCCAACCCCCTCCCCCCCAAGAAAAAAAAAGACAGAAAGAATACTGACAGAGTGAAAACTGACAAATCGCTCTTCTACACGCTTTCAATCTCAGGTTATCTGTGGCAAGTTGGCAACTATTTCCTCGCCTCTCTCTCAGTCACTGGAGCTTTTTCCTTCGTGTCCGCTTGACAAAGATGAAAATAAGCATCTTCAGCATCCAGCTGCGTTATTTCAGTTTGGAGAGGAAAGCTTTGGCTTTCAGTACGGAAGAGGGGAGACCAACAGCTATGATAACAGTTGGCCAGTTCGTTTGCGAATGCGAAAGACTTGTTTAAGCAGTTCTCTGGGATTTTTGCCAAAATATTTTGCTCGGAGTTCATTTTGTACTTTACGTTACCTACGAGCTTCAATGTTAAGAAAACCGAAATAAGGAAACGTGAAAGACGCCCAGTTTCAAGGGGGACACAGAAGAAGAATCTTGAACAATAAAAGGAAAAAGAGTCTAGAACAGAACAATACCGCTATAAAACTATGTCATAAAACTTACGGCAGGTAATTCGTCGCAGGTCTCACGCTCGGGACGCGAAGGGTCACAGCTCATTACCATCCACTGCAGGTCAATCTGTTTTTACGAAAGTACATTTTTATTTTACCTCAACTAAACCGCAAATGGGAAGACATACTTGTGTAACTTCGAAAAACATAAAATGAGAGAAATGCAAATACAAGTAATTATATTATTTCTACTCGAAAATGTGTTAACAATTTAAACAAATATTATGTACTTCTAATGATTTTTCATGTATTTCGTTTTAAAGATCTTCCAGAACTTTCTCACATTAGCAGTTACGACTAATTTTATTGTCACATTTTTTTATAACAAAGCTTCAACATTTAAATTAACGTGAGTTCATGAAAGTTTACTTGAGTAGCCTCCCACACTATTTTTGGTCTTTAATAATATTATCTACATTTATTTAATGTTTCCTAATTCGGACGACTTCTCAATAAAATGCTGAAATTTTTAAAAAGGAAAAGGTAAAATTACCGGAACGGTGCGTTTAGATCCCGATACTTTGGAAATGGCAATTTCGCCGTTCGTATCGATAGGTCCTCGGACGTCTAATGGTAACTCTTCGCTGTATTCGCAATCCACGTAAAGCACCACTTTCTCGCGATGGACTCCGAAATGGATTTTATGCCATTCTTTGTCAAAAACCTAGAAATGTAAAAGAGAAAAATTAAAAACGAGAGAAACGGATTTCTGAAAGATTTGCCTGGCAGTAACTGAAAGGTTTTGCCCTACAGCAGTTTCCGGCTTGCAGAAAGGAAAGGTGTGGAATGGGAAGTGTAAGTTACTTTCGCTTTGGTGAAGACCAAAGTTTGCAGTTTTCCTTGGAAATCCGTAATACCGAACTCGATGGCTTGTTTGGTCGGATTGAGCGTCACTTGGAATTGCGGCTTTTGACGCAAATCGCTAATACGAATAATATTCCAAGCCGTCTTTGGAGGCTTGGTCGTTCGGAACGTGCAAATGAAGGAGAATTGCTGAGGCAAGCCTTGTGGAAAAATACTCCTATGTTTCCAAACAAAGAAAATCATATTTTCTTCGCTTAAGAATGAAAAAAACATTACGATAATGACAACTGAGGCACGGCATCTACTTTTTCAAGTATACTTGATGAGTTGTGATTAAAAGAATCTCTTTGTTGTCTTATAAAACATAAATAAATTTATATATTTCAGATTCATTGCTGTAATATAATTTTCTAAATTCTCGACCTTTATTATAATTACAGACATGTAGAATTTTTCTAAATAATAACACCTCTTTTATAAGTAAGAAGCCGTACGTAAGGGCACATTACAAATTAGGTTCGCTGTCGTGTCTAGCAGTGTTCGGGACCTTTCAAAAAAGATTGAATCAGATCATTTGATCACATCTGCTCGGACCATCGTAGTACCGTAAAATGGAAGGGATCGGATCTATTTTTTTCAATCTTTACCGGTCAAAATCAGGCTACCTAGTGGCATAATTTAAAACTTTTCGGCTCTTTTTATTTTTAGGTTTCTTAATAATTGCCGTAATTTTGTTCATTAAGAAAGTGATCGGGTCTTTAATTTCATAGAAGAATTTCATAATATTTTCAGAATTTCATAAGAATTTCAAAGGATCGGATTGTCTGAAGTTGATAAAGGATCGATAATGATCGAAGATCCGACCAAAGAAAAGATCCGGAACACTGGTCACTAGAGCCGCCAGTGGACCAACGTTAATAATTTATCTGTTATGAACTACCACCTTGTTCGGTGTTCTAAATACCAGATTTTACTTCGAAGCATTGTCATACTTTTGCGTATGGTAACACGCGCATGCAGCTGAACTAAGTAAACAAGTCTTAGTAATTTGCGCTTGCCACATCCCTCTTAGGGGTTGTTTATTTATACAATTATCGATCTAGTAGGCTTTATTACTCTTATAGGCTTTACTGCACTTCGCGCGGAAAATAATAAATAAATAGTGAAGACATGGCCGTTCTGCTACTGGCACCCCTAGTGGCACAAACTTGAATTGACTGAATTGTGCCCTATGGGTCATTCAATAAAAGTGCACATGCATTAATCGATATAAAAAATTGAAACGATGCTGTGGCAAGTGTACAATGAGAAGTTAGAGGAAAACTTAAAACTTTTTCCCTTTCGTGATTTCAAATGTCAATTTTTCTAGCAGTTCAAAATTAATATCTACGTTAACGTTGTATACGTGTTTAACTGTGCTTTACAGGCGAACTTTTTCACATGTGTCCGAAATTGTGCACATCAGCTCATTGGATACGTAGCATTCATGATTTTTGGACAAAAAGTAACATTCATGGTTCTCCTCTTCCCCCTTTTTTTTTAGGAGGAGTTATGAAAGTGAAGGAAGTGGATACTCTTTATTACCTGGTGGGCACGACTAAATCCGCCTTCTTTTCTAATCGGTACGCAGTTTGCAATCGACTAGATCCTTGCACACGGGATACGCCTGGGTACTGAGTTTCCAGTACGTCCAGCCGGAACTGACGGATGAAGTCAAACGCTTGCAAATCATCCTCACCAGGCCGGTAATCCGAACACGGACCATTTTCAAAACCAGTAAATTCACTTATCCCTACCGTATCCGAACGTTCCGCCATTCATCGACGGAGAAAAAAAGTTAAAAAATATATGAATAATACAATTTTACAAGGTTAACCAAATTGCAGAAGCTTCGTTTTTTTTCAGTAGGATAACAGTTTCAGACGCTGTAATCTTCCCAGTAAGGGAAATTTTACCTGGCCGAGAGTAAACGGACACATCTCCTCGCTGGGGGGCCGAGTCTGTTTGCAAAGAATGGGTACGAAGGATGTTAGGGAGTTTTCCAACAATAGTAATACAATATTTGTAACACTTAGTCAATAAGATCTAGGAACAACAATTTTTCACTATTTTAAGATTCACTAAGTGTAACTTGGCTTGCATGCCTTATTTCTGATGCTGGAATGTTAAATTGATTGAAGAAAACTTTTCTTCTGGAAGCTGAAAAGGATAAGAAGATAATTTGGAGACGGTTTCGAATTAGGATGGAAGAAAATAGGGTATTGGTTAATTAAGATTGTTTCCTCCCATAACCAGGTTTATAGTTTTGCTTTTCTGTGTCTTCGGAATGCCTTTACCCAATTCGTCTTCAGCTTCTGGTTCGATGCCATCGAGATCTTCATCTACGTAGTCCCCTTCACCACTGTCGTCTGTCCGTGAGAGAAAAGAAGTTCCAGAGAAGCCGAGGAAGCACAAGAAGTAAGGTAAAATGGAGAAAGATGGTGGAGGAAAAAAGAAAATATTTTCATTTAGTCTCGGTTTAGAAATCAGTCATGTATCGACAAGTGCACTAAAATATGTTAGTCCGTGGATTAGATCCATGCTTTTCCTTGTCCCGGGTTTTCACCCCAAACTTGTATGTTAGCAGTAGAACTCCAGTTATGTCAACCACGATTACTAAAATTTCGACCATGTATGCTACCTGAGTGACTTTATTATTACTAGCTTATGTACATTATTGTACTCCATAAAAAAAAACTAAACAAACCGTCTTATTGCTAATGTCCCACTCCACTGTGAGGAAGCCTTGTTGAGGGTCAAAAACGTTCGGACGACGAAAAAGAGGGACTCCGCTCGCGTAACTGCCGGGCCGTTAGGCACGCGACGGTTCGTTGGGGTCCTTTTTTGTTTACGAGTACTGTACTGTACAGTGCTGAGCAAAAAAACTTTACATGGGTTTGCGCAGAGGTCTAATCTAGCCTCCTGAGGCTGATTAACTTTCATTAAGTGCTGAAGAGTCGCCAATCGCTGTCGAAGTGATGGTAGACCGCGAAAATTGAAAGTGTTCGATTTTGTAGGAAAAAAGACAGAACACGACTTGTTGCATAAGTTACGCCATTGGTGTTGTTGCAAAAATATTGCTCGATTACGTAATCAGAACACTTAGTGTCATAGATATTGTTGATATATATTATTTATTATTTCTCACAAAACATTTTGCTGCTGTCTGTTTTGATAGCCTAATCTTTATTGTGAAGACTAACTTGTTTGCAACACAATTGCAGTTCACGTAAATTTATTTAACCTTTCCTCTCGATGTCGAAATTCTGAGACAGCTGAAGAAAGTTTTCGTCCCTAATTTATATCAATAATAATTATTCAAGACAAACATTCTTTACATATTTCATGGCTAAAATAATTACGCAATACGAATACTTTTTACATAATTACGTGCGAAGATTTTCAAACTGCGCGGTCTACCTTTCCCCAAGTAACTGATTCGTTCGAGACCCTTCGGCTGTTAATGAAAGTAAATCAGCCTCTGGATGCTAGATTATACCTCTGCGCAATCCCATGTAAAGGTTTTTTTGCTCAGCACTGTACAGTCATGGGCAAAGAAAACGGGATAGGACACACCACGGAAGTCTAATTAAGCCTCTTGAGGCTGATTTACCTTCATTAGCATGTGAAAGAGCTTAAACTATTCGCGTATTTCAGTACGCCATAATATTTCAGTACGCCACAGGTTTTTTGTCTAATTATTTTTACATAACAGGACAAGGAAACCCAGGGTCGAACAATAATGAGCAAAATAAACTGTACTTGCCAAATCACAGAGGTCTAATTAAGCCTCGCGAGGCTGATTTACTTTCATAAAGGGCCGAAAGGGCTTTACCAATCATTTACGAAATGAAAGGCCGACCGCGAATTTTGAAAGCGAATTTCGCCTTTTGAGCAAAAGTTCTGACTGACACATCTGAATTGGTTGGGAAAAATAGACAATATCATTAAGGAAAGCAACTATATTTTATAAAGGCCACTTCAACGCAGGAAATAGCAAAAAGGTTTAACTGTAGAACGAAAATGCCCGGCCTATCTTTATAAGAATTGCGACGTCTATCTTTACAAGGATTACAAGAAATGTGAGCCAAACGACAGTTAAAATATAATGCAGCCTGAACAGGATGAAAGAACCGTGACCACCAATACTTTTACATCTTTCCCTATTGTTTGTACACTATTTAAATAACATTTTGTTTCAAACTTCGCGGTCTACCTTTTTGTATGGAAAGGGAATACTTTTACATCTTTCCCTATTGTTTGTACACTATTTAAATAACATTTTGTTTCAAACTTCGCGGTCTACCTTTTTGTATGGAAAGGGAATACTTTTACATCTTTCCCTATTGTTTGTACACTATTTAAATAACATTTTGTTTCAAACTTCGCGGTCTACCTTTTTGGTTGAAGCTTCAAACCCTTCACCCTTTAATGAAAGTAAATCAGCCTCGAGAGGCTTAATTAGACCTCTGTGAATTGGCAAGTACATTTTTTTGCTCATTACTGTAGAGTACTCGGCAAAAAAAAACGGGCCTAGCAAACCGCCCTATGCTAGCGTCCCCTACGACTGGGAGGAAGCCGTGCGTTCGACACAACGTTCGAAAGACGATAAAGTGAGACACCGTTCGCGCAACGGTCGTGACGCTAGTATAAGGCGGTTTGCTGGGCCCGCTTTTTTTTTGGTCGAGTACTGTACAGTACTAAAAAAATATCACAAAAATACCACAAAAACGGCCCGGCAGTTGCACGAGCGGTGTCCACTTAACCGTCATTCGAACGTTTGTGACCCGCAGCAAGGCCTCTTCCTATCCGTACGGAAAGCTGAAAGCTCGAAACTGAGGTTAGCGTGAGCTTAACCTCTTAATCTGCAGTTTTACTGCTGTTAATTCGAGCCCGATTTCAACCGCAATTTAACTTCAGTGGAACATGATTTTTTATGCAGTTAATTTTACTTAAGCAGTATTTCTTGGTGAAGTTTCCGTAGATTTTCTTACACGGTACTTAGTACTCGGCACATAAAACGACCCAAACAAACCGTCGGTGCCTAACGGTCCGGCAGTTGCGCGAGCGGGAGGAAGCGTTGTTGCGGGTCACAAACGTTTCGAAGACGCAAAAGAGGGACACCGCTCGCGCAACTTCCGGGCAGTTAGGCACTGACGGTTAGGTAACTGTCGCATTCTTAAAGGCAGTGGGGCTTAAGGGGGCCATATTTGGGGCTCTTACTCTAAACGATAAAACAAGAACTTCAAATTTGCCTTACTGGCAATTCTTGGGTCGTGTGGAACACGGCAGTTATCCTGTTTCCGCGTAAGAAAGCTAGTCAACCGTGTTCTTATTGTAATTATGATAGACTTAATTTATTAATTGTTTAAAATTACAATTAATTGTGTAATGTTTATGGTTATTGATTGATTACAATTAACAAAAGGAGTATTATATTTGTTATTATAATATGAAAACGTGAAATATTTCTACGAAAATTTAGAGGCGTAGTTCCAACCAGTAGTTGAACGTTTGTTTCTCCATTCCTGTTCAAAGAATAGTTATTAAAAAACGCTCCCATAGCTCATTGTCGTTCTAGTTTTTTTAAGCCCCTAGTGAAGGTACTTAAGAAAAATTTTGTCTAGACTGTTAATGCATTGCTCTGCGGCAGAGTTTACTTTGAGACAGCGTCATAGATTTTGGCGTATTCTGTTTCGAAATGAAAACTATCTTATTTTTTTTATCTCGAAGTCTTTCTTACAAACTGCATTTCTTTAATAAACACACCAATGAAAATACACAAAACCAAACAAAATTATATTCACATGATTTTTTCACACAATCGTTCTTATTTTCTCAAATACATTTAATCCAGTAATTTGCGTTATTTACTGAGGTTTAAAATTTGTACGGCTTCCAGTCATTTGTTATTTATCTTTATTCTCGAACGCATTTTGTTTTTGCTTTTCAGTGCATTGGGTTAAACAAACCCAAGCACTATAACAAGAGAACTTTAAAAACAAAAGAACACATTAATCAAAAACTTTTCTTTGTAACCTTAACTCATAGTCAGCAGAAGCCTCGTTGTTGAAATTGCTTTATGCATCTCCGTAGGCAAATTGTAGGGCATACGAACTGTTTGCTTGACGTATGTGCAGTATATTTGCCACCAGGAACACGCCAGTATTATATTAAAATTAAAAAGCATCTTGTTTTTAATGACCCGCCTCTCTCCTGTCCAAAAGCACATCACGCTGGAGACTATCTCTTACTCTTTCTTGAGTTTTGATTCCGATTATGTTAATTTTTTTCTACCAAGTACCCTGTTCAAGTCCTCATTAGCTGACATAATTGGAGCTCTACTGTATCGGTTTAGTAGTGCAAGTCGCTCCCGGCAGTGTCACCTTACCTTAGAGGGGCACGTAACCCTGGGTAAGGAAACTTGGTGACCCAGTTCTCCAATAGTCCCATCGCATTCCCCCATCCCATAGAAAAGATGTGTCTTGTTTATTTTCAAACCGCCTTGCATGGGTTAGTGTTAATAATAAATGGGAAACTCGTTTGAAGTAGCGCACTAGATCAAGTTACCAAACATTTCTAAGTAGGCCTTATTTTGGAATCTCATCATCCCATTACTCTCTCTCTCCCTTTTTTCTGTGGCCCCTTTCTGGAAGTCTTTATCGAGTGCTCCCACACACATGCACGCTTCTATGAAACCCAGAAGATCATTCTATAAACTTGCTAAGTGAAGCAAGCACCAGTTTGCCAAGGAGCGATGATGAGCCAAACTAGGGCGCCTTATATGACGTGATGCAAAACCCAGACTTGATAAACTATTAACGGGTCGTTCGTTCACTTTTTCTCGGCCACTGGAACTTGGTGATGGTTAATATCTGCTCAACGAGTTTGTGGTGTCTTGAAATGGGTGGGTCTTTGGGGGATGGGGTGACCCATATAGCACAAAAAAATCCCACACACGTGGACCAAGACATCTATGTCTGTAACGTATATTGCCCATACCCAACATGCGTTCACTCGCATAGTCATTCCAGAAATTCTCGGACCTTTTAATGACTCAAACACTTGAATCGTTATCTGTTAGCTCTCACTGAAATATTTCTGTAATTTATGCACAATGTCATTCAAAACGAAGAACCCTTTGTTCATGTGTCTCTTTGAACTTTGGAGATGTATCATTATATAAAATATCTCTATATTTTTTCGTTTTCGATGTTTCTTGAAAATTGTAGTTTACCTGCATGACAAAGCTACGGTACATAAATAAAATACAAATTCTATACAGGTTTTCGTTCGATACTATTTGGTAATTTAGCACACGTATCTGCCAGGAGTTTGTGGATAGTTTTTCTTATGTAACTGTGAATTTTGCTTAGGTTCTATGAATGCATTCAGCATATTTCAGTAGTATTTTTAAACAGTAATACTTTTGAGGGGACTCGATTAATACCTTTTGTGTACAAATATTAGAAAATAACAACGAATTCATTTAATGGCTGGCATTATTGTGTACATAGTTTTATTTCTAGACGTTTTTTGCTTGTGAAATGTATTAAACATCGATTGTATCTAATGGATCGTGCTATTCATCAAAAACTGCTGTAAACATGGACAGTAAGAAATGCTCATAATAAAATCACGAAGTTAATTGTTTCATTTGCCAATTACTCTTTTGCCTTATTATTAGTATGTCATTTGTCGACTTATTCTTAAAGATAATGGAAATATACTAGAGGCATGAAATCAAACTGGCGGCGACTTAGTGTTATCATTACGGCAGACGTTATTTTAATAAAAAATAAGACAAAGATACTAAATCAGTAAAAGACATAATTGACTTCGACAGGCACTATTCGTTAATTAACTTGACATTTAAAAATAGTCCCAGACTGCATGCATTGCACACAGAAATTGACGACGATGTTGCGTTTCACCCCCTCACAAAATAAAATAAATACAGTTATTGTCTTATTTTTAAGACAACTTTAGGAAATTAAGTTAAATACAATTATATGAATAAAGTTTTCAATATTAATGAATTTCCATTATTTTGTGCATTAATAAATCCCTGTTTTCATTTAAGAACGAGAGAAATGACAATATATGACCTTCAGCCTATTTACTGACATACTATAGATATTTGGGGGAATTATGTACCGTCAAGGGAAGGTATACTTTTGGCGCAAATGCGTCTCTTTGGCTAAAGTATAAACGAAAATTGCGCAAATGGAATTCGAAACTAATACGTGTGCAAAAACACCAAAGCTATCCCGCGTTTGACATGAAGCTATTCCGCAAAGTTTAATTTAACAAAAAAAAAAATAAACCGAAACATTATTCAACAAAAACATATAAACTTTATGTATCAAGTTTTTAAATTCCTTAGAAAATGTCCATAAATTCTCAAGCTTCAGTTCTTTTGTTCTTTAAATATTGCATGCGTTCTTTTACATGAAGCAAGAAAATTGACCACATTTTCTATTAATCTTTGTCATGTTAACATTAGGCATTAAATACTTTCCTTATTTTTCTTGTGCAGTACGATAATACTGGGATGTTTCCAAACGTAGGAAGTAAAAAAATGAGTTGATTTTTCTCTGGAAGATCCTCAAGGTTGCTTTGCATCCGTGGTTCAGTGAGAAAAACGAGTTCTTTATCAGGCGTTGCTGTGTAAATTGCACATGCATGACATGCACGTTTTTCCCCATTGCTCGTTCATTGTCTCGGTGCATTTGGTTATAACTCTTTTTTTCTACATAACTTTTGCTGAAAGTTTTATTTTTACCTTGCGCTCGCACCACAGGACTGCAAAGTAGCACCAGTGCTACACTCCACCAAACCAAACAGTTCGTCAGCGCCTTTTTGCGTCTTCTAAACGAAACAATAAGGAAAATAAACGTTACAAAGTAATTATAAAATTTTCCATTCATATTAGTCAATCGAGTTAAAATATTTCAATACTCTTTTTTCCTTTAACAGCAATTTTTTTGACAAAAGTTCTTTCGAATACCAGAATATTAGATTTTTAAAAGTTCAGTTCTTTGATTCCCCGATTTTAAAATCTCCATTTTAAATATCTTGGCAGTGGTAGTTTCTTCTTAATATGAATAGTGAAAAAATAGTTAGCATTAAAGATGCGCAAACAAATGTTCAATTGTTAAGCGGTCAAACAACGCGGCGTCAATTACAAGTTTTAAGGACATTTTTTCTTCGCTATTTTTGCTTATAAGGTATTAGACATCTGGGACGTATGGAAAGTAACGGACACCCTTCCTTATCCGTCGCGATTCTGCCATTAAAGCTTGCTGGCCACGTAGGAAGCTGGATATAAGCTGTCTGACCACGGAAGGCAATTAACAAGTCTGTTTCGCTCACGTCCTTGCACAAGTCCTTGCTCTTTCGCCAGTGTCTCCTCCTCCACAATACATTCAAGATGACCGTCTACCTGAGAGGTATTTTCGAAGGGCCCCAGGTGTAGAAATGACGAAAGAGAACCGAGTGGAAGAAAATGTAGTAGAAGGAAGTGCGATTTGTTAAAGAATAATCGCCCATGAGTACACAAGGCAATCCGGTATCGTGCAGCATTCCATTCAACAATATCTTCTTTTTTTTTTTTTGCTAAAACGCATTCCCTTTCCTTCTTTTTCTCTTTTGAACGGAAAGATTTGTACGAATTCTTCGTAGAATACAGTAGACATGAATTGCAAGGAAAATGTTAATACAGTCAAAGCTCCTTATTCGCGGGGGTTACGTTCCGGACAAAGTCCGCGAATACGGAAAACCGCGAATGTGGAACGGAAATTTACACTGAAAGATAGGGATACGTTCCAAAGTTATATTAAAAAGGCAGTTTGTAGAAGAAAATTTATTTTTATTTTATCTATTTAGCCAAAATATCACTTGTCGGTTGTTGTATTTATTGCCTTAAAAAACCTAGTGATTTTTGCTTGTTTAGCAGCTTTTCACATCTGGATTAACTCTGATAATCAAGCACTGCGTCGTCAATTTTCTTTTAAAAATCAAACTTCTTTCCAGTGGCGTAACCAGGATTTCATTTCGGGGGTTTTTGGGAGTTTCGGGGGGGGGAGGGGTTAATATGCAATTTTGTTGGACACTTGGTCATTCTCCTATCTTCCCCATTATAAAATAAAAATTTCGGGGGGGTTCGAACCCCCCCAACCCCCCACCCTAAATACACCCCTGCTTCTTTCCATCGGAAGATCATTGTTGATAAAATATTCGCAAAGCTAGTCTAATGAGCAAACTTCAAACCGTCTCTCAGGCTTTTAGAGGTCCAGTTTGTCTGATCTGTGCTGTCTTCGGTCTCGTCTTCTACAGAGGGTTCCTTGTTTAACGTGAGTTCCAAATCAACCTCGATTAGGTCTTCTTCTTGAGATTCTAACAATTTCTCGACGTCGTATGGTTGCAAATTTTCAAAGCCATCTCGCCCTATGCTGTTTGCTATGCGAACAATATCTTCGGTAATTTCCTAAGCATTCACGGCTTCTTCGTCCACACATCTTCAATCCACACGCTCAGTGCTACTTCCATTTTTTCAATTGCGGGATCACGCACAACTTTCGAAGATAACGAGGTCGAAGCTATGGAATTCCTGCTTTTGCCTTCCAACTTTTTTATGAACCTTACTGTTGATTCATTGACGTTTAATGAATGTGCAACATAAGCAAAGGACTCCCCAATACATAAGCGATCGAGCATTTCTACTTTTACATTAAGTGGCAAAACTTTCCTACTGTTGGTTACCTTTCCTTCTTCTTTACTCGCCATAATGATAGGATTGTGGCAGAAATTAATAGAGAATAATAGCAAGAACACTGATTCTGAAAAATTAAGGCACGTACAGAAGCACAAGCTGATTGCGAACGTTGTGTGTACGAGCTACGAACAGTCGTGGGATGGGATTTCGCGGACTTAACCCGAGAGCGATGCCAGGTTAACCCGCGCCGTCCGCGAATAGCGAAATTTTTAGCCGCGAATAAAGAGATGAGGTCACAAAAATTTCCCCCGCGAACACTGAATCCGCGAATAAGGGAACCGCGAATAAGGAGCTTTGACTGTACTATAGAAACACTTTCAGCAGGCCTTCATAACTTGGAACAGCCGTAAATCAAATCTGGAAGTGTTACTAAACCTCAAATGAGTTTTGCCTAGAAAAGCTGACGGTCTTAACTGTACTGTACATTGACTTTATTAAACCGACAAAGATTTCCCACACGGTTGACTATTTAATTACATACTTTCTGTTTTAAATTGACACATTTTGTAATGTATTTCTTTCTTTTTTATTTTGTTGAAAACCCTACTAAATTACAGGACGACAAATTACCCTTTAAATAGACTTCTCGACGTTCGCCGTACGAATAATACAATATACTCATCCAAAGTTAAGTATAAAGTAAGTAGGCTATAGCTTTATCAAGCCATTAATGAAAACTTCCGATTGTCTCAGCCACCGTGAAGCAATTATTAACTTGTGTACTGTCATCTCAGTTGTGTGCCTTAATTTGTTTCGTGTAGGCTAATGAGTACGACAGGGTTAGACATGTGACAGGTTCTGTCTCATAATGGAACGGTCATTCGAAGGTCCTCATGCGAAAAGATTAGCCAAATAGTTTTTCATTCTGAATAGACTGTACTTCATTAACAGTGAATGCTAAACTGGATAGAGCTGCAGGGCACAACAATTATTTCATGTTTGCAAGGCAACACGAAAATTTATTGTTATTAGAAATTAATTTCATTGTTAACATTCTTATTAACGTTGTTTAATAACAATGAATTTCTTAAACGCGTGATGGCTTTAATAGTCGCTGTTGGCGATAAAAAATATTTCACATTGTTGGTCACTGCCTAATAAAGCGTGTCTCGACTGCAGTCTCGAAAATATTCGGAAAAAAAAACAATTCAACTGCAATTACCAAAACTTCGACTCGTTTCTGCTCTTGCTTTTTGGTAAATTTGCACCGGAGCGTAACTTGTTTCCTTTTTTAAGTGTTTCTATCCGATTGTATCAATTTCTGGTTGGATTAACTTCCCTTGGTCTGTATAAATGTTAATACTTGGGAGTTTTACCAATGGTATGCTATGGTTTTGTTCTGCGTTTTAGAATTTCAATATAGTAGCTTTACTACGACCAGGTCTCTCGAGTGACGCCTTTGTAATGATTTTCTCATTTACGCTTTAACAAGTATGAGGTTATCACAGTTCTAATTTATTAGATCTGTATATCTGCTATTCTGTCCATTGCGCACGAAGCAGGTTCCACAACCCTGCACGTTAAAATGCTTTCGATCAACGTGTTTTGGACAACCGATCAGCAGTTGCAAGAACTTCGAGAGTGGTTGTGGAGCCATTTAACAAAAAAAAAATCGAACGACGTATGCTGTTTTCCATATTCCAGAAATTACCAGGCAGATGATCTGCTCGTCACCACTTGTGGCACTGAGCATTTTTATTTACTTTTTACCAGAGGAAATATATTGCTTTTGAGCCCAGAGGCCATTTGAGGTCTCTGTCCCTTGTGCGTTTTATTTTTTTCGGATTATACCGTGCAACACATGGACACGCACCGTACAATAGTACGGATGCTGTAAATGGTATGTTGACCAATACATTTACGTGGCGAAATTTGCAGAAATATAACCATACTTGTTGTCTTTGATCATAATCCTTTTCCAAACCACAAATCCTTTGTAAGACGCCCTAGTCATGCTTCTGAGCACTTTCAAGTCTTGATAGAATCGAATCACTCATTTTGTGTATGTTTGAACGTGAATGCCTGGTTCATTCCATCACAATAGTATAATAGGTATTGTTGCAGACATACAAGCTCTCTGCCACCTGTTGCTATAAAACTTAAGTTGTGAAAGCTTTATTGACTTAATAAACATCGCCTGTAGTATTTGAAGCACTTTTTGTAGCCCAGACGAGGCACATTGTCAGAATCCGCGCCTTTTTTTGTTACACCCCTAGAACGGAATAAAAAGCAGCAACATTTTACGAAAGCGAGCTATTGTGTAGAATGACATCGGCTTTTTTACTCCTAAACAATGCGAAAATAAGTATTTTATTACGCATACATTTTAGCTACCACACAGTAGCCAACAGTTAAAAATACTGCGACTTTTAACAATTTCAACTTGCAATGAGCGCGTTAGCGCAAATTGCAGATTCTGGGCTGATGTTCAGGTTTTTTCGCGGAGTCATGACTTCGAGTTTTGTAACAAGGACGTTTGCAAGCGTTATCCGGTGCCAAAGAATCGCCTAATTATTCCACTTCGTGTGTTCTGAATTACTGGTTAGGATAAATGAGCGTCATGTGTGCGACTGGGAGGAGTGTTTATTCATTTCTCAATTATGATAATCCATTTCTCCCGAAACTTGACAACCGAACTGTTTGGTCCGAGAAAAACCAACCGGAGAAGTGCTGAAGGTGTAAAACTGGACAAGTAGTTAATTTTCCATTAATTACGAAGCAGAAACATGAAACTGTGAAGGGGATTTATCTCGCGCTCAAGCTTCCTACTTTTAACTTGTCAAACTTGCTTCGATAATGTAAAAGACAAGACCAAACTTGTTTTTGTTGCGGATGAGAGACTTTGGGCGCCAAAGTATATTTTCTTATCGGATGTCGCACAGAATATCATTGTGACGAGAAGGAATTAGGTGGTATTGAAATTCTGGGGACTTTTATGCGATAAATTTTTTATTGATGCTGTGGACCTTGCTTTTTTTGCGGGGTGAAGGTGAGTTGGGAGAGGAAAATCTTTTTGGTATTCAATAGGAGTTGAGAGATGAAACAATAGAAAGCAAAAAGCTTTTAGCGACGAGGTGCCAAACTCTAAATAGAGACGAATTTCACGTGATGAGCATTAATTTCCGGGCTTGTTGACACCGACCAAATAATTTATGACTTTACTCTTCTGGAGTTCTTCTACACCAGTTTCATTTTCTTTCTCTTTCCACTTTCTCAGCTCGGCAGACTCATCTTGAACCGGACGTGATTCGTTTTCGTGACGAGAGTTCCACAAGTTCATGCCAGACGAGAACGTAATAGTTTAAAACTTCAAAATCTTTCAAAAGTTTTTCGTCGCTTATCTTGCAATGCGAGAATATAAAATTGTACAACTTTTTGATGAGCCTTTTCGTCGAACGAGAATTTAAAATAGAAAGAATACTGTACGAGATTTTATTTTTACATGGATAAAGAATATAAAAGGAGCACATGAAATTCTTCTGTTACCCGTACAAGTATTACCAAAGTGTGAGTACTAGTTTTAAAGAGTTTGTAACAACAAATGCTTTTCCCCCACGCCCTAGGAATATTCCTCCTGTTCCCACCCTTTCTTTACCGATTATGTATAAAACAAAAAAATGCATGTCTCGATTTTCTGTTAGACATGAACAAACCACTTCGCTTGACAGACATGACTTATAGAACTTATTGCCCTTCAATCCTAAACAGGTTAGCAATCCTACAAAAAGCCTGTACCGTATTGTAAGCTGAAGTGAACTGTCATTGACTCCAGCTTTAGATCTCTTCTTTTTTCCGAAAAATTGGTCTATAATCTGAGTGAAATAGAATCAATGGCTGCAGCCAGATGCACAGACATCTGAATAACAACTAAAACGAACTTAGATATGCCACAACAATTCTATCTAGCCCTGTACAGTGAGTATTAGGAGCTGGTACGTCTGTACAGTATCACACGTCATTATTCTCGATCTTGTCAGTTTCATCGCAGTAAGGTGATCAGGAGAATTTTGAATTAAGATTATTTGATATTCTGATAGGGAATTTCTGAATAAAACCCGTTCGATTTCTCTGTTAAAGTGTTGTTCAATATAAGTTAATCGATAAATTTTCAACAAAACGAGCTCTTATCACAAGTCAGGGCTCATGTTGGACTCGTTAAATAAATCAACCTAAGTGAAGAACGGTGTTCTAAATACACGACACCTGCGTGGACGATATACATTGCATCGCCGACGTAACGTCAGGAAGGGAACATACTGTCTTTAACCCTTAGCTCCGTGCATAGAGAAAACGCAGCGTTGTCCTGGGCCAGCCACTGAGCAGCACACCGTGACGGCAGCTCTCGTTGTTAACAATGAATTCTCGATGCCACTACGCCGCTCTCGTGATAGGAACGTTCAGTGCTACGCAATGCCGCGCAAGGATTGGTTCGGTTTCTTTTATGAATTATTGAACCTTCATTGTTGACTTGTTTTGAAGTTTACACAGAAGAATTCGACGGATTATAAGTTTGGCGACTAATAACACTACTTTAGACTAGTATTAACTAATTTATGAAACGGTGACCCACACAATGCGCCAAATTGGAGCGCGACAAAAAAAGCCAACCCAAGTGATAGCTTTTCCGTGACTTTTCAGAATTTTGGTGGGTATAAATGGGTAATCAGCAAGCTTTCCGTAAAGTCCCTGTTGCCTGTTTCATCGTTGTCATAAATGACGCACATCTTCACACCAAATCTTCGTTCCTCTGGTTTACTTTCTCTTTGCGGCCAGGAAAAGGGGTGAACATATCCTAGTTGACGATTTTGGATGTGACGAAAAGGACAGTTTTTAGCCCCCAGAACTGGGTAAAACGATTTGGGGGGTGCGAGTAAGTAAGCGGGGGGTGCTGTTCAGCTTACGGCGTTGTTTAGAAACAGTGTCTGTCAGCGGAATATTGTCCACTTTCTTTTAACGTTAAAAGTATTGTCCAGAAGTCATTGCAATATGTTTCTAACTTTAAATGTAGTTATTTTAGCTTTTTTGAGAGGTTTAGATTTGTTCAAAAACTCAAAAACCGCTCAGAATTTGGCGTTAAAATGGTACGATCTTAAAAAACAACTGGACGATCGTGATGTTTTAATTTAAATGTTTTCTCAAATATTGTATAAAAACTTCAATTTGATAAGAAAATAATTAAAAAAATTGCAATGTTAAATGGAATGGGGAAGAATAATAACGCAAGGATAATGTTTTCGTGAAGTAAAATTTAAAACGTAATGACTTACCTTCGATATAGTGCTGCTTGGCCCATTGCGTTTATTTAGCACTTCAGTAAAGTTGAACGACGTAAGTACTGACACATGGAAAAATTCTCACGGATTACTTGCAATTTCCGTGAAAGTAGGGGACAAAGTAACAAACACGGGTGTAAAAATTGTTGAGGATGCGCTCAAAAAATCTCTTCCTACCCCGAGAAAATTTGGGATGTCTGAATCCTTTTGCTTTGGAACACTCTTCAGACTAGAAAAAGGGGGAAGTCGATTTTTTTCCAATTTGATTTGTTTGGGTCTTCCACAGGAACTGAAATTTGGCTGGAAAAGTTGCCACGAGAAATTTTCAGTCGTCGGCGTCGGCCTCGGGGATTTTTCTGTGTGTGTGTATCCTGCCCAAAAGTGACAAGTGAAGCTACACACATCCACTAGCAACCACTCCTGGACACTACACTGCGCGATGCTGATGAGTCCTTAGCTAGTTTTCTTGCGCGAGAGAGAGAGAAAGAGAGAGGAGAGAGAGAGGGGGGAGAGAGAGACAGAGAGAGAGAGGAGAGTGAGGAGACGGAGACTAAGCTTCCCAAAATCTGTTGTGGCTTCTTGGGATACGATCCTTAAAGAACTTTCGCTTTGAACTCAAGCTATGGGTAATGGCGTTAACTAAAATGCGTCTTGAGTTTTCGGTTCTTTTCAGTCAACTTAAAATTCGACTGTCGACTCCCCTCTCACTTTTTTCTACTTTACCCAGTTCTAAAATTTTCTTGGGCCGTGAGTGAGAAAGATTTGTAAAAACACACACACAAATCCGTAAAAGTACATATAAAACCTCGATTTTACGAACTGTACTCAAGTGACGTGTACAGTCCGAAAAGTTTATATTTTCGTTGTTGTTTTTTGTAGTCAATAACATTTAGGCAACAGGTTCGAAACTTGAACTTTTCTTAGGTATAAAAACGGAAGAAAAATTACTAAATCCGAGCAGTCACCTTGTAAACTTATGTTTGTCGTTGTTTGTCCACACATTCGAGGCTTCATTGTGTAGAAGCAATGCTCACTAGATCTTGCAGTACAGCTTTTAAAGAGTCCATAAATTTTGGAAGTGTACTTCTGTAATTTCCCTACACTGTAAAAAAAGTATTGTAATTTTACAACAACCTTTTGTGCAGCAATTTTAACCACAACTTTCATGGTAAAACACATTACAACAATTTTTTTGTAAAGAGTATTACAATATTCTTTGTAAACTCGTTACAACTCTAATCGTAAATTTAGAAAACATTTGGTAAAAGCGATCAGAACATTCTGTTGTTAAATTATTAATATGTTTCGTTATTTATTTTAAAAAAGATAGTGGTAAAATTTACAATTACAACGGTAAACATTACCTAGCATGATTGTAAATTAAAAAAATATATATTTTTTACAGCAGCATGTGTAATTTACGACTGGAATGGTAAATAGATTAAAATAATTGTATTGTATATTTTTTCGTACACAGTCTGTAATTTACAGAAATCGACTCATAAAATGCACAAACCACGTATACAAAATTAGAACGTTTTGAAAACATTTTTTACAACACTTGCGATTTTTTCACATTATCGCATAGTGAAATGAAGGTTTAGAGAAAGCAAAATAAAACATGATGGAAGGCATAACAAAACTCCACAGCCAGCTTCATGCAATACATAGAGGGCAAAATTAAAATGACTGGACAATCAGTACATAAATACAGTAAAATACAAATGAAAACACAATACTTCACAAGGATAACAATTTAAACACGATGAAAAAACATACACATTTGCTAGATCTTTCATTCGTATTGTACATTCAAGTTCGCAATGTGCATACTGTACAAATAAAATAAAAAGCCAGTAAAAATAT
>JAHZNP010000738.1:0-38952 GCA_020615345.1 Triops cancriformis
TGAAGGCGTAAGGGTAGCCAGCGTACCGGTAGCCAGCGTAAGGATAGCCAGCATTGCCGTAACTGTAGGCGAATGCATTATAGCCGGCAGGGTAGTATCCATAGCGGACAAAGAAGGCTTCGGCAGCTTCTTGGTCTACATCGCTCTTTTCGGCTTCAGCGGCAAAAGCCACAGCCAACAAAGCGAACAAGGCAACGAAACTCTGCAAGTAGAATATTGATATTAGTACTTTTTTTCACGTATGCAAACAGTAAAACTTACCAACAACTTGTACATGGTGATGTGGATGGGGTGATTGCTTGGCGAATGCTAGCAGAAGAGTGGATACTGATGGAAGGTTTCGGAGGAGCTTTTATACCACTCTTCAAAATGAAGGCTTGGTGTACTTCTTGGCGTTGTCAAGGTTGCGAAGTACATTTTTGTCTGACCACGATGTTCAAAAAAGCATAACACAACGAACAAACAAAATAATTTTGTACTAGCTCCGGTTGAAGTGCTTATAAAAATAAAAAAAAACAGCCTTAGGGCTGATTTTAGACCAATGACACGAGGTTTTAACTGATGTAGGTGTGTCTTCAAAAGAGTTACGAAAGGAGTGCTGCTTATATGTAGAAGCGTTCGGAATTTAGATCGAGCTTGTCAAACGTATTTCAAAATATCCTTCAGATTTTATTCCATCTCGATAGTTTCTGCTACATGTCTGAGAGGTTAACATTGTGGATGCTAATGTCTGTTAAGGTAAATAAATAACTAGTAAATTACGGAAGCTCCAGATTGTGTACGTGGTTACTGAGGTTCAACTTGAGCCTTTTAATTTCATGTTAACCCGCAAGGGTATACGGACACGGAGGGCCACTTCTAAGACAACTTTTTCTTTACATTATGTCACTGAGTACAGTGAAAGCTCCTTATTCGCTGTCCACGTATTCGCGGTTTCAGTATTCGCGGGGAAAATTTTTGCTCTATGAATTTTTGTGACTGTATCTCTTTATTCGCGGCTGAAAAATTCGCTATTCGCGGATGGCGCGGGTTAACCTGGCATCGCTCGCGGGTTTAAGTCCGCGAAATCCATTTCCACGACTGTTCGTAGCTCGCACGCACAACATTCGCAAAGAACTTGTGCTTCTATATATGTCTTCATTTCTCAGATCAGTGTTCTTGCTATTCTTCTCTATTAATTTCTCCCACAATCCTATCATTATGGCGAGTAAAGAAGAAGGAAAAGCAACCAACAGTGGGAAAAAAGTTTTGCCACTTAAGATAAAAGTATAAATGCTCGATCGCGTACGTATTAGGGAGTCCTTTATTTCTGTTGCACGTCCATTCAACTGTAATGAATCAACAATAAGGTTCATAAAAAAAGTCGGAAGACAAAATCAGGAATTCCATAGCTTCGATCTCGTTATATTCGAGAGTTGTGCGTGCTCCCGCAATTGAAAAAGGGAAGCAGCATTGAGCATGTGGATTGAAGTTCTTAATAAAAAACGGGTGCCGTTAATTTTATCAACAATGATCCCTCAATGGAAAGAAGCTCGATTCTTAAAAGAAAAATTGACGAAGCAGTGCTTGAGTATCAGAGTCAACCCAGATGTCAAAAGCTGCTAAACAGGCAAAAATCACTAATTTTTTTTAAGGCAATAAATACAACAGCCGATACGTGATTTTTTTTACAAACAAAGAGAATAAAAATAAATTTTCTTCTACAAACTGCCTTTTTTTACGAAAAATTTCGGAACGTATCCCTATCTTTCAATGAAAATTCTGTTCCACATTCGCGGTTTTCCATATTCGCGGACTTTGTCTGGAATGTAACCCCTGCGAATAAGGAGCTTTGACTGTATAGTAAAAGAAATGCATGCAAAGGTTAATGCCACGATGAAACTAAAGCACTTGCTACCAATGACAGAGAGCTTGCTTGGGCGATTTTGCAAACATAGCTAAATAGATTACAAAACATTTGCTATAGTAAAGCTTACCTTCAGCATGGTGTCATCGAGTTCTTTCTAAAAAAGTCTCGATTAATGTTCAGAATTTAGCTTACACAAAAACTGCGAAAGGTCTCGATGTCACCGCCTCAGCATTTTCTAGGTCTTTATTTAAAATATCTGATGAAGCTGTGCATGTAACATCCGAATGTCCGTTTTGGTACTGAATATTCTGCCAACGTACGTACAATAAGAAGGAAAAGAAGCAAAACCGGATTTAAAGGAAAGAATGCTTATTTTATAATTTCCTAAGCTGTTGGAATTTCTTCGTATGGGCCAAACTTAATGTAATTTTTCTTTAACACAAACTGGACAGCTAACCAATTTTGACAATTTAACAATGCGAATTTTATTTACAGACTTACAGAACTGTTGAATGATTTGTAATTTCAGTTTTGTGCAGTAAGGAAAAACATGCTTCTTAAACACCACTGTCTATGGAATAGGCGAATTTGCAAGTTCCTTTCCTGTATTCTGTATTCTGGTTTACAATTAGTGGTATGTCGAGAGTGTGAATAAGTTTATAATTGCATCTGTAGGTGTTTCGCCTATTTGTAGGGTTGTTGTCTTATAACTTGGCTAATTCTGGGTTTTGGGAGTTATTGTTTTTGTACAATATTTTGCACATGAATACACATATACCAAAATGCCAGGCACAAGTGGCAACATGTAGGGAATAAGCCTTTTGAGTCACACATTTCTATATACACAAATACCGTTACAATCTCACGTTTTATATACGGACGTGTACAGTTACACATCCGAAGATCTCAGCCAAAGAACGAAAAATAAACATGTGAAAAATAAAATTTAGAAGGACAACATTCTTTCATTAAAGGTTTCTGTAATCTGCTCGACTTGTGCATTATACTCCGTACCTCGTTTGCAAATATAGTAATAGCCCTCACAACAAACGCGCGCGCGAGTAGAAAAATGCCTCGTAAAGCAAACAGCGGAAAGCCACCAGAAATGTATTGTATTGTATAAGCTGCGGAGATAAAGTTCGTTCGGAAATAAAGACTACTGTACTATTCAACCAATAATCTTGAATATGAATTGTACAAAAATGCTTTTGTTCAGATTGTCTATATTAGAAAATTAGTAAAGCTGAAGCGAACGTGATGGTTATGTCCATTCTCCAAAATTATTTTCATGGAATATTTTAGAACCCATATCAGATAGAAAATCACACGTCGAAGTTGCAACCGCACTAAAACGTATTTCTGTCAAGAGAACTAAGTAGTAGACGAAGAATTTTATACAATAACTTTTGAGCATTGAGTTTAAAGGAAGCCTCCGTATATTTGCAAATAAACTGTACAACAGTTCTGCAGATGACTGCCGGATGAACAACAAATAGGCGAACAACGAAAGGAAAGTGGTGATTTTTTCCTGGATAAGTAATGGAGGAAGGGTACTATGATCCGATAACAACAAATGATTAACAAATAAAGAGACCGTAAGACTACTATTCTTTCAAATACAGATCATTCCGTGGTCCATAACTGAAATTAGAACTCTCCTTGACTTCTGGCACTCGTTCAGCTAAGCCGTACGTGTGCGGCACGGCACTCAAATTCGCTGTTTAAAAGAACTTATAGGTAAGTATATGGGAATCCGTAACCGTAGTTATATACATAAGGATAACTGCGGTATGCGGCACTGACACCTACAAAGAATGATAAGGGTAGGGTCCGTAGGAGTCAAATAAGTCGTGAGCTTTCTGATCTTCTTTGGCAACTTTGGTGGCCAAGGTGACAGCCAACACGGCTAGAGAAGCAACGACCTAACACAAACGGCGAAGACGATGCAAGTTAACTCTTAATTTGGGGAAAAGGCATCATTCCGCTAATTTACCAAGAGCTTGTTCATGGTTACGGAAGATAAGCGCGAAGTGGACGCTAACAGAAGACAGGGCAATGAAAGGAGAAACTTGACGTCTTTCTGTACTCGAGACAAACTGCTTCCAATGAAAAGCTGGCGTCCGTTTACGGATACTAGACTAATTTACTGTTACTGGCCTTGAAAGAGGACTTTGGCCTCCTTAGTAACGTGAGGTCCACGCCCAGGTTGGACGAAAATCACGCTCCATTGTGTTTCTCGTCTTTTCGGTCAATGTTTTTGTTTTGATTTTGCAGTATTTCTCAGGCAGTGTTTCCTTATAAGAGAGTTATCCTCAAGGTTATCGTGGTTGGTACGAGTGGAAGGTGCTGAGGCGGAGCAATACATGAGTAACCGGTCGAAAATACAGCGTCCCGTTTAGGAAGAGTGGCCTTGCACTACTGCTACGCAAAGCCATGATCTTGAACTTGAGAATAGCAAGCAGTCATGCATTGTGTTAAGGCCCTACTCGAGCAGAGAACTTGTTCTTTTACCTCGTTTCCTTCCAAAACCCATTCTAGAACAAAAGACTCAAGTTGAAGGGCAAAGTTTATAGAATATTCCCAAAACGCTTCAAGCCATTTGTTTTGGGACCAAAGTCCATGCTTTACTAATTTCTGAACACTAGAACCCAAACATTGTGCACTGTGCGATTTATATGTACAGTAGTGGTAAAAAAACTATCTGAAAAGAGTCACACTGCATAGGTTGCAACCTTTCACTGCTGAAAGGTGTCCTGGGTGGTTACGTCACTGGCTTTCTAACCTCTGAGGGCTGTCCTAGCTATAAGGTCACTAATTGGCTTTGTAACCTCTGAGGAGGAAAGGGAACCACCAGCTACCCGCGAATTTAAATATTGTTTGTTTTTTCAGCAAAAAACGTCGAAAAGTCAATATAATTAAGTATGAATCTGATCGTAATACATTTAAAACACATTTGATAGTTTACGATCAATTATTACAACTATTTCCACGTTCAGAAAAGACGTATAAATAGAAATACACAATGACTACAAGGGCAATTCAAATTTTGCGGGCGCTCACAAATCCTTTCTCTCTGATTGGCGAAAAGGCCTATCAGAGGCGTGGCGATAGAGACAAATTCTGGTAGTGAAAGGAAAGGTGAATGCGATTTAAGCCTCCTGTCCAGATAGTTTTTTTTACCACTACTGTACTGTACAGTCAAGAGCAAAAAAAAACTGGCCACCTGGACCCACACAGGTCTAGTCAGGCCTCTCGAGGCTGATTTACCTTCATTAAGTGGCGAAAGAGATTAAACCAATCGGTTAAAAGGTGTATGTAGGCAAAGGAATGTTACAATGCAAAAGAAGTGTAATCCATCTTTGAAAGAATAGAAGTTGCCTGTGGCTACTTTTCCACTCTTGCACTACCTAATGAAGGTTAATCAGCCTCGAAAGGCCTGATTAGACTTCTGTGGTTTTCTGTGTCTAGTTTTTTTTTTGCTCTTGACTGTACAGTACTGAGCAAAAAAAAAATTACTTGCCAAACCACAGAGGTCTAATTAAGTCTCTTGAGGCTGATTTACTTTCATTAAGGGGCGAATGGGCTTTATCAGTCGGTTACGAAATGAAAGGTCGACCGCGAATTTTGAAAGAGAATTTCGCCTTTACGAGAAAAATGTATGACTAACACATCTGCATTATTTAGATGAAAAGAACAACATTCTGTTACGGATATCAATCACATTTTAAAAGGTCTACTTGAGCTCATTAAAGAGGAAAAACGACTTAATTGTCCAACTATTGATACAACGTCCGGTCCATCTTGACAAGAATTGGAAAGTCTAAATGTGAATCAAACAAGAGTTAAAATATGGTTACAGCCTCAAGAGAGTATAGAATTGTGAGCATCTAAACCTCTAAATCTTTAATCGTGTTGTTTATGCAGTATTTAAATAACAGATTGTTTTGAACTTCGCGGTCTACCTTTCTATTTGGATAGGGATTGGTTGACGCTTCAAGCCCTGTCACCTCCTAATGAAAGTAAATCAGCCTCGAGAGGCTTATACCGAATTCAGCTGGTAGTGTCGGTGTTGCACTAGGAACTGAGGTTTCTTGCCTTGTGACATCACGGGGCGCTCGCTAGAGTGCAAGGTGCCCTGCTGTTTACTTTTATAGTGGCGGCAATTTAGAAGCTCGGCCAAGGAGTTGTAAGCTCATACGGGTTTTGCTATGGGATGTAAGCCCACAATTTTTGTTTTAAACGGCAGTAAGTCTTTTATTGCAACCCTTTGGCCATGGGGTAAATATAGGCTTGACATCTCACAAAATGCCACAACAGTAAAAATGGCTTCATTAAACCACATCCTATACTTCTACGCAATGAAAACGGTGATTTCCAAGATTGGCAACGATTTCTTCTAAGTAGTTGTGAATAGAACGAATCTTAAGATTTTGATTTATAAATTTATAATATAAACCCACCGAATAAAAATATTCGGTAGTAACTAGCAAGTGCTTTGAAATTTTGTTATATTTGGTAATTTTACTGTAGTAAATTTGGAAACGTAAACTGTTATTTCAGTTATTTAACCGTTGTCACTTCCACTTCTGAAATTCTAAGATAGTAGTATATCCTGCAAAAGAGAAGAAACTGTCTCTGTCTATCAACTCAAATTGGGCGCATTTAACTAACAGCACTCGAAACCAACACTGCCAAAAAGGAGAGTGCAGCGAAAGTTGCCCTGCGTCGCACTGGCCACTGTGCACTTTCCCAGTTGATCATCCATAGTGCTACTGCACTCTCAATTGAAGACAGGAACTGGCACTCAGTGCCAAAAGTGCAGCACCGGGTTGACCAGCTGAAAACGCTATTAATTAGACCTCTGTGGTTTGGCAAGTACTGTGCAATTTTTTTTTTGGCTCAGTACTGTACAAGGTCCTGGTTTTACGTTAGAAGGCTTGCTGCCAGAACACACTTGCGAAAAAGCTAGAGATTTTTAGCGGGACACACCTTACAAATTTGGCGCCCATAGCCCACTACCATTAGCCCATCAAATGGTGAAAAAATTTACCTTTTAGTGGCGTACGTCTTTTTTTGGCCCCTGAATATAATTTTGGCGCCCAAAGCTTAGGAAAATTTTGGTACGCACATGCGTGGAGTGCGTTTTGCTGGCTACACTCGTATTGTCCCATTAGTGGTGTAGGTAGAGATTTTTAACGCCACCACATTACAAATTTGGCGCCCTTAGCCCACAAGCGCTTCCACGCATGTGCGTACTGTGCGTATGGCTGCGCTAATGTGTCACATTACTTTCAGAATATTTGAAACCGGTCGAGGTTGGCTAGATTTATTGATGTTTATATTGTGATTTTTTTAAAATACGATAAATCGTAGGTTTTAGAAAAGTAAAATCACAATACGAAAGTACTGACAGTTGAAAGTTTAAAATCTTGGCTTCATTTCAAAGAAATAGCATTTACATTTATGTAGTCGAAGGAAATATACATACGAATACTATGTTATCTAGATTTCTCCTTCTTTAGTCTCCTTCGGGGTTTCGCTCGCTCCTTTTTTCGAGCGCCCTCGCTCATGCGCTTGTCGCATATCTACAGGAACAGCTAGCTCGTTCGCTTGAAATTATTACAAAAAGCGGCTAGCACTTCCGCACTCGCGCTCGTTTTCAAACGCCAGTCATGGAAATTAAGTACAATTTTCAATTGTAAAGCGGAACTTTTTCAAGATTTTTTAAACAAGGTATTTGTTTATTTCAACAAAGAGCTTAAAGTTAGATCGTCAACACAGAGTTCATCATCTTATCTTCGATAGTTCGAGGGACGGTTCCAATGAGTCGTTACCGGTGAGTCTCTGCTAATACTTGCTCAAGCCAAAATTCAGTTGGTCGGTGTTAACTAAGGCCCAAGGTACAAGAAGCTTTTGCCGATTCTAGTAGAAAACAGCAGCAGCAGCAGCAGCGGGGTAGCCAGCGGTTTTGTATGTGGCCGGAACAACGGCGGGGTTGAAGGCGTAAGGGTAGCCAGCGTACCGGTAGCCAACATTGTAGGCGAGTGCATTATAGCCGGCAGGATAGTATCCGTAACGGACAAAGAAGGCTTCGGCAGCTTCTTGGTCTACTGCGCTCTTTTCGGCTTCAGCGGCAAACGCCACGGCCAACAAAGCGAACAAGGCAACGAAGCTCTGCATGTGTAACATTGATATTAGTATCTCTTTTTCACGAATGTAAACAGTAGAACTTACCAACAACTTGTACATGGCGATGTGGATGGGATGATTGCTTGGCGAATGCTAGCAGAAGAGTGGATACTGATGGATGGTTTCGGAGGAGCTTTTATACCACACTTGAAACTGAAGGCTTGGTGTACTTCTTGGCGTTGTCAAGGTTGCGAAGTAGATTTGTATCTGATTCCAATGTCCGAGAAAAGTATAACACAAAGAACAAACAAAAGAATATTGCACTAGTTCCTGTTAAATTGCTTAGAGAAATAATTACAGCCTTAGGGCTGATATTAGACCCAGGCCATGAGCCTATGGCATAGCTCCAACTGATGTAGGTGTGTCTTTAAATGAGTTTCGGAAGGAGCGCGGCCGATGTGTAGAAGTGCTCTGGACGTACAGTACGTCGAGCTTGTCAAAGTTATTTCAAATTCTCCTTAATAATTTATAATTTCTCGATAGTTTTGACCCTGAGATGTTAAACACTGTGAATGCTAATGTCTGTTAACGTAAACAAATAACTAATAACTTGCAAAGACGCCAGATTGTGTACGTGATTTCTGAGGTACCCAGAAAGACAGTGACGGATCAAGCTAGGATAGCTTTCAGCAGTGAAAGGCCGCATCCTCTGCAGTGTAATTTCTTTCAGACAGTTTTTTTAACCACTTGCCCTACTGTACGTGCCCATATATGGTTAGGGCCTTTGAAGGTTAACGAAGGTTAGCAGAAAGTTTTTGTTATTTCTTTATATTACTGGGGAGCCAATTTGCTCTGTTACAGGTAAGTCAGGCAAGGTCTTCTGCATTGCACTTATTTCTGCCCTTTTAGTAATATGTACAGTATATGTTAGTTACAAACATCAGCGGCAGACGTTACCACGCGGCAATGCATAAAAATCCGCATTACCCTTAGTGTTTACAGCACTGTGGGGAGGGGGGGGGGTCCTTACTGTGAACTTAAAAACGTGTGGCCAATGGCAACCCCGCTTCAAAATTTCCACATTGACCTCTGGGGTGCCAGTCGCACCCGGCCAACAAAAAGTACTCAATAGGATCATAGTAGTCTTTATTTTTTTATTTATAATAGACTTTGTAAGTACAGCTCTTCGCTGCCATTCAGTGGTGCAGTTGGAGATTTTTAGCGGGACACACCTAACAGATTTGTCGCATATAGCCCACTACCATTAGCCCATCAAATGGTGAAAAAATTTACCTTTAGCGGCGTATGTCTATTTTGGCCCCTGAATATAATTTTGGCGCCCAAAGCTTAGAAAAATTTTGGTACGCACATGCGTGGAGTGCGTTTTGCTGGCTATACTCGTATTGTCCCATTAGTGGTGTAGGTAGAGATTTTTAACGCCACCACATTACAAATTTGGCGCCCTTAGTCCACAAGCACTTCCACGCACGTGCGTACTGTGCGTATGTGTCACATTACTTTCAGAATATTTGAAACCGGTCGAGGTTGGCTAGATTTATTGAACTTTATATTGTAAATTTTTTAAAATACGATGTATTGTAGGTTTTAGAAAAGTAAAATCACAGTACGAAAGCACTGGCAGTTGAAAGTTTAAAATCTTGGCTTACATTTCAATGAAATAGCGTTTATAATTATTTAGTCAAAGGAAATGTACATACGAATACTACATTGTTTAACTTTCTCCCTTCTTTAGTCACCTTCGGGATTCCGATAATTAAGTATTCAGGGTAGCCAATATTTGTACGCGAGTTTTAAAGTACTTATTTGCAAGAGTTTAAGGAAAATCATAATGAATTAAAATTGAGATATGATTGAATTTCGACTGGGTGAGCAACTTTTCTTTATTTCAACTTGAACACAATTTTTTCGAAAAAAATAAAAATGTTAGCCCATTTTGTAGACTCTCTCTTCTAAAAGTAAATGTGCACGTACAGACGTGACAATTGTCGGGAAAAACTCTACACCAGCAGTTGCCTGGTTGCCTTGCAGTGACGGCAGGACATGATCCGATACTTCGATTAACACACGCGGTTTTGGGATCGGGCGCTGCGTATGGGTCTTCACACACAAAGGGCACAACGTGATGAGAAGTTTGAGTAGCATTGCTTTACGTTAAAAGAGATAAACTTAAAGAGTTTTTTCTGGTGTGGTTTTCCTCGAATCAAGGTAAAGACACAGCCAACCTGCAATCGCTCCTTTTTTCGAGCGCCCTCGCTCTTGCGCTTGTCGCATATCTACAGAAACAACTAGCTCGTTCGCTTGAAATTATTACAAAAAGCGGCTAGCACTTCCGCACTCGCGCTCGTTTTCAAACGCCAGTCATGGAAATTAAGTACAATTTTCAATTATAAAGCGGAACTTTTTCAAGATTTTTTAAACAAGATATTTGTTTATTTCAACAAAGAGCTTAAAGTTACATCGTCAACACAGAGTTCATCATCTTATCTTCGATAGTTCGAGGGACGGTTCCAATGAGTCGTTACCGGTGAGTCTCTGCTAATACTTGCTCAAGCCAAAATTCAGTTGGTCGGTGTTAACTAAGGCCCAAGGTACAAGAAGCTTTTGCCGATTCTAATAGACAACAGCAGCACCGGGATAGTAGCCAGCAGTTTTGTATGTGGCCGGAACAACGGCGGGGTTGAAGGCGTAAGGGTAGCCAGCGTACCGGTAGCCAACATTGTAGGCGAGTGCATTATAGCCGGCAGGATAGTATCCGTAACGGACAAAGAAGGCTTCGGCAGCTTCTTGGTCTACTGCGCTCTTTTCGGCTTCAGCGGCAAACGCCACGGCCAACAAAGCGAACAAGGCAACGAAGCTCTGCATGTGTAACATTGATATTAGTATCTCTTTTTCACGAATGTAAACAGTAGAACTTACCAACAACTTGTACATGGTGATGTGGATGGGATGATTGCTTGGCGAATGCTAGCAGAAGAGTGGATACTGATGGATGGTTTCGGAGGAGCTTTTATACCACACTTGAAACTGAAGGCTTGGTGTACTTCTTGGCGTTGTCAAGGTTGCGAAGTAGATTTGTATCTGATTCCAATGTCCGAGAAAACTATAACACAAAGAACAAACAAAAGAATATTGTACTGGCTCCGATTGAAATGCTTAGAGAAATAAAAAACAGCCTTAGGGCTGATATTAGACCCGGTCCATGAGGTATGGCATAGCTCCAACTGATGTAGTTGTGTCTTCAAATGAGCGGCCGATGCGTAGAAGTGCTCTGAAGGTACTGTACACCGAGCTTGTCAAAGTTATTTCAAAATCTCCTTAATATTTTATTTCTTCTCGATAGTGTTGACCCTGATATGTTAAACATATAGAATGCTAATGTCTGTTAATGTCTGTTAGTTATTTGTTAATAACAAATAACTAATAAATTGCAGAGATACCGGATTGTCTACGTGGTTTCTGAGGTACGACTTGAGCATTTGAAGTTCATGTTAACCCGCAAGGGCGTGCATGAACGGAGGGCCGCTTCTAAGACAGCTCTTTCTTTACACTGGGTCTCCGGGTATAGTAAAAGAAATGCACGCGAAGGTTAATGCCACGATGAAAGTAAAGCAGAGAACAGAAATTGCAAAAAGTCTCGATGTCACCACACGCAGCATTTTCTATGTCATTATTTATAACCTCTGACGAAGATGTGCATGCATGATACCTTTCCTTAAAAACTTTTTAAAAAAATCCTAGGAAACCTCTAAAGTATTATATTTTTATTTAAAAAAAATTGAAAGTAAATAATAACAACGATAAAGATTATGCAAATGTAAAAATATCAATATATGCCGGCTCTAGGCTTGTCTCGGGTCATATCGGCTCAAGGCTCGGCTCAGCTCGAGGGTATGGCGTGAGGCTCGAGTTTTCTCGGAAAGCTAATGAGCAGAGCTGAACCGAGCCTTTGCCAGGCCTAGTGCGGTTCACAAACGTTCGGGAAACGGTAGCGTAGGCCACCGCTCGCGCTACTGCCGTGGCGTTAGAATATGGTGCTTCTGCTGGGCCCGAATCTTTTGTCGAGTACTGTATGTACAGCAGTGGTAAAAAAAAATACTATCCGGACAGGAGGCTCAAATGGCATTTTCATTTCCTTTCACTGCAATAATACGTCTCCTAGATTCGGTCCTCAGAGGTTAAGAAGCCAGCTTAGACAGCCGTCAGCAGTGAAAGGCCCGTAAGCACAGTGCACAGGTTACGGCCTTTCACTGCTGAAGGCTGTCTTGGCCGACTCTACGAGACGTATTCTAGCAGTGAAAGGAAAATGCCTCTATGGAGCCCCCTGTCCGGATAGTTTTTTTTACTACTGCTGTACAAGCAGTAGCTGCTGCTCTACTAGTGCAACCGAGAACCTTGCTTTCGAATATACCCTATAGAGCGTTTGCCAAATTCACAAATTCAAATTTACTAGTGATTCGCCATCTTGCGTCCTAACATCCTTTTTCCTCTAAAATTCAGCGCAGCTCTTTGTAGTTCTTTTTTAAAAATTTATTTAGCGCAGTCACAGTATTTGTAATAGTCAATACAATCGGACCCATTTAACAGCAACTTGCGTAGCGGCAAGACCCGCCTAATTGGCGTGCCCAATATTGTTCTTTACTTTTCCTTGTTGCCGATCTGTAGGTGTTTCTTGTTAATCGCCAAAAAGTTTCGTCTTGGGGCCAATTAGAAGACCCCAACAACAAAACGCTTTGGAATCTAAATAGGAAATTAAAAACACAGGAAAAAAAACCTTCTAGATAGGTTGTTACAAGAAGATGGTTCCCCTTTCTCGGATGATCCCACTAAACTAAGCTATCTAGCTAAAAACCTCCTCAATGGCACCCAAGTTACACCTCCCAAACTTCCCGATACGGATGGCTACAAAACAAACAAACGAAAAGCCGAAGAACACTATCTGACAGAAGAAGAAGTAACAAATATCCTTATGAAACTACACTCAACAAAAGCAGCTGGCCATGATAATATTCAAGCCATTGTACTAAAAAAATATGGGACCTTATTAAAAAACTAGTCACTAATATTTTCAGCGCTTCAATACGCCTGTCTTACTACCCAAACTATTGGAAAATAGCGAAAGTAATAATACTCCCCAAGCCTAACAAAGTTAACTACGAATCATACCGAAGTTTTCGCCCAATTGCATTGCTTCCAATTTTAGGAAAAATACTAGAAAAGGCAATAGCAACCAAAACACAACTCTTTGTAGAAAACAGAAGTCTACTAGCCGACACCCAATATGGTTTTCGAACTGGGAGATCATCGGTAGATGCTTTAACCCATTTCAGCGACGCAGTAGTCTACTTCAGTGTTTTGACCATGGCAAAGTCTTAACAGCCTTGCTTCTGGATGTCAGCAGCGCATTTGACAAAGTTGACCACCTAGAACTAATAACGGAACTTCGCAGAAGAAATTTACCGATGGTCATTGTAAACTGGACAGAAGACTTCCTAAGAGGAAGGAAAGCGTTTATTTCTTCACTGTAAAAAATTTCGACCGATTAATGGTCAAAAAGCTTACCGGAAACGGTGTTCTCCCGAATGGTAATTTTCTATTACCAAAATCCCATAATGGGATGTGGTTCCTAAAAATGGTAGATGAAACTACCGAAAATGAAATCTGACATCACCAAAATTTGACGCTTTTTAATACCAAAAACTTTCTGAAATAACTTCATTTAATGGTGTTCCTGTTCCAAAAGATGTTACATAAAACTCTCATAAAGTTGACATATTTACACCATTAATTGATGAGTCATAAAACCAAAAAATAGTTAATCTTAAGTGTCAAAAATGTTTTTTTCTGTCCTAAATATGGTAATTATGAAAACCATTAAGTGGGGCATGAAATACCCAAAATTAGTCGTATTGGCAACCACATAAAGAGGATCTTTCTATAAACTATTTGAAACAATGTTCAGATTTTTTTAAAATGTATTGCGCAAGACTCAGCTTCTTGTTAAACACGATACCGGATTACACGGAATTAGAAAAAAGGAAGGGCACAAAATTCGACAGCAAAAAGACACGGCATTGTGACAAATGGAGAACAAGCAATCATAAACGACATTAGTGTGCATATAACGAAAAACGCAAAGAAAGTTATTTAGGCACTTGGTTCAAAACATTTTCACACACTCCAGATTCTTGCAAGCATCGTCCTGGAGACCAAGGATCTCTCCTTGAAGAAAGAGAAGAACGTGACTAATTCCTTTCGGATATGCGATGTCGTATACGTAATACGAAGCCATAAGGCAAGTTAGGGCTCCTTCAACGTCAGACGGGGCAAGGAAGGGTTTCCCATCCACGATGATTGTCAGCGAACGGCCAACCGACACTAGTGCTGGCAAAAGACTCGACTCGAGTCGAGTCGAGTGGAGTCGAGCTCAGACTCGGACTCGGATGAGACCGACTCAGACTCGACTCGACTCGGAGTGACCGGACTCAGACTCGACTCGACTCGGGTAAGACCGGACTCGGACTCGACTAGACTCACATGAACCCGGAAAAAACGAGAGGCTCGACCGTCAACACGAGAGATTAGCGAAAGCAGGAAGCAGGGAAAAGCATATTTAAAACTTGACGTTGCACACATTTTCCTGCATAATCTTCTGTCTCCTTTCTGTTATAATTTTTCTGCACGGTAAAAATGACACGGCTACTCGTTATATACAAGCTGCTACAATTTTGAAGGAAACTTTTTTTTTGAATTGTGACTAGAAAATCTTAATGGCTAATTTTGACCTCACTGATTAAGTTGGAGTTTTTCTTTGTTTGACGTTGCTTTGTCGCACAATTTTTATTTTGTAATGAGGAAGATAGGAGTAACCTCAAATGTTGACCGAGTAAATTCTCACTGGTTGGAGGATCGACTCAAGGGGTACAGACTCGAGGAACGGTCGACCCAAGACGTACAGACTCAGACTCGACTCGACTCAAGAGGTACAGACTCAGACTCGACTCGACTCAAGGTGAACAGACTCGAGACTCGACTCGACTCAAGGGGTACAGACTCAGACTCGACTCAAGGTGTACAGACTCGAGACTCGACTTGACTCAGGCGGACAATGAGTCGAGTCGAGTTTTTGCCAGCCCTAACCGACACTATGTAGGGTGCCTTGCGTTTCGGTTCCTCCGCAATAATTGAAGTCAAACTTCCATCCTATGACAATAAAATAAATCAACATAGATTAACTCAATATAATATTACTACTTCTCTCTGATCGAAGAGCAATCTTCCCATCTTCGCTAGCCTTTTGTGGGTGCTTAAAAGAATGGGAATCATTTGCAAAATGGGAATCGAAGCCGTATCTGGAATATAAAATAATTAAAAACATAAATATTTTAAACGACATTTACCAAAGTCGTTATCCAAAAGCGGGTATGCCGTTGAGGAGTAGTTCATTAATAGCCTTAAGAGTTTTGTTCTTTGCCCACCGCAATTATCTTCGGTACAAATTTCCTCCAATTTTCTTTAAACTTAGTTGCCGTCCCGCTTCCGAGGAGCAAATCGAATTCCCAAAGCAGCTGTAATATCGATTTTACGAGTAATTAATAAGCGTGTACGTGTATTATTTTAAGTTAAATGTAATAAGTACATACGTATACTTCCTGGTTAAGGTATGGACAGGTTGCATTAACGTCGTCAACCGATTGCAGAGAACCACTGACAATTGCATTCCTTCGGTCTTGATGCGTCAGCTGCATCAGAATTGTGACTTGATGACCAGAAATGTTCTTCATGTAAAGGTCAAGAATGGCGTCAACATTTTTTTGTAAGAAACTGGATCCTCTGAAAAAAAACGCCGAAAAATGAAGCAAATTTACTATTATGTGGGTCTTTGCGTTCGGTTAATACGTACTTTGCTGCGTTCCTTCATTCACTGAACTAGACGTACTAGTCAGACGACCGGGAGACAATACACTTGGTGATTTCTTTGCCGGGCGACCTTTTTTGCCTTCGATCTTCAAGTTTCCACGTTCACGTCCAAATCTTCTGGCTAGCTTGTATTTCAAAGTAGCCTAAGAAAGAAAACCTTTTGTAATTTGCAGCAAAACATACCATAGACAATTTTACCGTTGCTGCCGAGAAATCCTTTGCATCCACATTGAGAGAAGGATATTTTCGTACGAGCTTCTCGGCAAGTTGAGTTACACTACTCGGGGACGGACTACAAATCGGCAGAAGAGAGTCAACGATTCGTCGCACAACTTTAGCCATCTGTGGATTAGTTAAGGCAGCCCCTTTCTTCAACTTGGAATCTATCGCGACCCCGAAGGAATTAGGAATTTTATAGTTCAAAGGGATGGGAACGTGGAAATCAACTTGAACTTCATCCTCTTCGGCATCTGTAGATTGAAAGAAATTAGTAATTGCTCGAAAACAGTGAAGTAGCACAAACTTCTGTTTGTAGTAGGTGGCATGTGAGCGTTCGGTTGTTGATCGACAGGGACAAGGTCCTCGTTCGGTTTTTGATCGACAGGGACAAGCTCCTCGTTCGGTTGTTGATCTAGAGGGTCAGTCTCCTCTTCCGATACGTCTGAATCTGCGTTAATGGGCTCCGTGCTTGCTGTGGTCACTGAGTCGACATACACTCCAAAGTCTGACATAAAAAATAAGAAAGAAATACGACTATAATAATATGATAGAAATATCAGCGTCTGGTAACGAGGCAACTTTCAGGCAGTCAGGTCAATATACAGGAAAAGCCCATAGGATTTCCTTTCACTATCCTTGGGTATTAAAATCAAATACCGTGCACAATTAGTAAAATAGTACACAAAATACATATAATGAAAAGATCAGACTCACCGGAATATGAAGAGGTAGAAGGCACATGTGAAGGTATTAAAAGTGACCGTTGTTCAGAAAGTCTGGCGCGTAATACTGAGTTGTTCTTCAGTACTGAGGATTCCTCTACTGCTGTCCACCATTCGGAAAATATTGCGTTTTCACTTTCAAAATATCTTATGCTCCTTCTATCCATCACACTTCGTTTCATCTCACTGGTTCTTGCTTTGGCAAAAATTGCTTCCTTTAATCTGTTAACATCTGAATTATCATCCTCTTAGGGGAAGTTAAACACAATGCTAGTGTCGTCGTATAATACCAACACGCTTTTCTCCATTGCACCGACAACCTTATTAAAAAAACTGTAACAGAAAGCGCTGAGAAAAATTTAAGCAGATAAAGGTTTCAGGTACTTTAGACGTGCGGATTGCCGTATGAGAACGAAAACGCAGAAAGAGATGGTCTCTAATGTAACTAGTAGCTCTTGACCTAACTGGTCAAGATCTGATGATCGACTGACTGGTCTACCTTACCATTTACTCAAAATGAAACAAAGACAACGCACAAACGGGGGCTAAGCGGCTCATACGTACGGGATATAGGCAAAGGGGGCCTTCGACAAGCGTCTCGGAAGCGTGGGAAAGGCGTTCAAGACGCTAACCCAGGCCATTGCGCAAAACTTTGTTGTCAAATAGAAATTTATTATAGGTTCCAGGAGGGCCCTAAGAGTTTTTCCTTTTTGCTTTTATAAGTCTTTAAAGTTCACGTTATAAGTAAACCCCTTTGCCTATACCAGTTCGGTTCAGAATGTCTTTACGGACTTTGAACGTAAAAACTATTTTCTGTTGTTACGCTCAAATTATCTCCGATTTGTCTGTATTTTTTATTTCGTGAAATAACCTTCGTTAAACGACAATTGAAAATGGAGGCAAGTTCTAACTATAACTGTGCAATAAGTGCGTGCAATTTTGTTGCAGTGGAAAGGAACTTTTTATTAAAACATTACTGTCTGATACATCGAGGTGACCCACAATTTAAGAGCACTTGCCTCATTCAAGAATGTGTCCACAAAGGATTATTTTTGACAACGCGTGGCTTATACCAACATATGAAAAAACATTTTAGTAGCTTACAAACTAGTGAAAAGGCTTCAACTGACGTAATGCCTCATTCGGACGTGCCATACGGTACCGCTATTGTTTAAGTCAGAATTTAAAGTTTAGCATTTGTAAACTAATGATACCATTTAATAGACGTTGAAGAATTCCGTGACTCGCACCAAGAGCACAATGCCACCACCGATGTAGGTCTGACTGACCAGGGGAATCAATCATTAGAGATGGCATCCGCGCACTTCGTTTTAAATCTTTTAGAGGAAAGAAAAATGAATCAAGCAGATATAGAGGCCATCATGACGGAAACCCAGAAACTTTTTACTCTTGCTATAACAGATTACCGTAAGAAGCATACGGAAGTTGGCTGTAACCTTATCGAATCGTCAAACGCATGTTCTTCAGTTATGCCCAACGAATTGATTTCACAATCTTCGCTCGCAGCACTCCCGCTTACGCTATTTCGAGACTTAATTGGGGATGATAATGCCCATCAGGATCTTTCTCCCCGTACTTTCCCAACAGTATGATGCCATCCGTCCAAAAGACAACAAGATACGCCGACTCAATTATGCGTATGTCCCTTTGATGAAGACCTTGTCGAAGCTTTTAAGTAGAAGGGAAGTTTACGAGAACGTCACTAGAGTTAAAGATAAGTTTGCTAGACAGTACGCAGCGTTCGAAGATGGAACTGAGTTCTCGTCTAACCCTATTTCCAAAAAAATACAAATGCAATCCAGCTGCACGTTTACCTTGATGAGGTAGAGCTTTGCAACCATCTTGGCAGTAAAAAACATAAAGTCGTTTTTATGTATTTTTGTATTGGAAATATCGACGCAAAGTACCGATCAAATTTTAAACAAATCCACCTCCTTGCGATTTTTTACAATAACCTAGTTAATACCTATGGTATGAACAAACTTTTGGAGCCGATTGTGGCGGATATAAAAAAGCTCGAGCAAGGTGTCGACATTCAATTAGAAGGCGAGGTCAAAAAGATTTATGGCACTCTTGTTGCCGTTTGCGCCGATAATCTTGCCAGCCACACGATTGGTGGGTTCAAAAGAGGCTTTTCTAAGTCTCCAATTTTGTCGAAGTTGCCTCGGCACACGCGACGAGACGCAAGCAAGTTCACACATTCAGAGTTTCCGGAGAGAACTAAAGAACATCATGATTTGTACTGACAAGGCTTGGATACTCATGCTAAAAAACATTTCTCAGATTTGTACGGCATCACTTACAACTCTTGTTTTAATGAATTAGACAACTTCCGTGTTGTTGGTGGACTTGTCCCGGACATTATGCACGACATTCTAGAAGGGTGTCTAGGTTTGACAATCTCGGAACTTCTTCTGAAATGTATCGTAACAAAGAAGTACTTCACAGTAGACCAGCTCAACTTTGAAATTGGGCACTTCTCGTATGGCATCAGCGAGGTGAAAGATGAGCCCTCGGTAATCGACATCGCTCACATAAAAAAGAAAATATTACGACAAAGTGCTGCGCAACTATGGCTGTTAGCAGTCATACTACCTCTGCTGATAGGAAAATTTGTTCCGCGCAAAGACAAAGCCTGGACCTGTTTTACGGTGCTACCGAAAATTTGTCAGTTTGTTTTCGCAGAGCAGATTTCCAATGGTGACCTTCTTACTTTGGATTATTTAATCTGGGAATATTTGTCGACATTTAAAAAGGCATTCGCGAGAAATATTATTCCCAAGCAGCACTTCTTAGTGCATTACACAACGTACATCCGCCGCTTGGGGCCATTGGGGTCCTTCTGGTGCATGCGGTACGAAGCGAAGCACTCCTATTTTAAGCAACTGGTTCGTAGCATCGGACAGTTCAAAAACATTCCATTTACACTAGGTGTCAGACATCAGCAATGGCAGTGCAACAACTTCCTATCGGATGAAAACTTCCTAGCAAGCGAAACCACGGTTTCACCTGAAGTTACATCAGTTCCTCTATGGAAAACAAGGAACGCTGGTATGCTTATCAGATAAAAATATCTAATTATTTACCTAACGTGCAATTAGTATTACATAACTCCATTAACAAACCTATTGGACTATTTCTTCTTAGGACAAATAGCAGTTTTTTATAGTTTGGCTGACATGAAAGAAAAGGTTGAAAGCGTCAAATGGATACAACGGGGATCAATTGTCTACAACTGTGGGGACAGCATTCTACTTTGTCCTTTGCAAGGCTCGGCGAGCTATCAATTTGGATTACTTGTCAACATCTATCGAGTTCCTGGCGTGTACGCATTTTGCTGTCAATTGCTAAACACGGAGCGATACGATTTTCACTTCCAAGCCTACAAAGTCAGCAGCCGAAAGGACTCTTTCCAGATTGTACTCTCTCCAAATGAGCTAGCAGATTATAGAGTGCGGCATCTGCACAAACGCGAAGTCTGCATAAACGAAACTTATCCAGATAACATTAAGGAAACCTTTTTTGTTGTAACTAAAACAAAGTTACCCTTGTAGACATGTAAGTAGAGAAAGAAGTGTTAACTATGCAAACACCGGGCCCTACGAATAATTCAGTCAAAAATTGAAATTGCATTCATCAGAGCTTGATTGTCCACGTGTCTTTTCTTCCGTAACTGGACCAGAAAATAATATATAAATATATAGCCTAGAAGTAATGCCTATAATATATATAGGTATAATCAATGCCTGAATTTCAATCTTCTTAATTATGAATTTTCTTTTGTTCACGAGACTCAGTAAAGGCCCTGATGTAAAACCTCCATTCGAAGTAGCACACTCATCTATTAATAAATAATAAATAAAAATAGACGCGAGACGTCTAGAGATACGTCTAATACATGTTCTCCCCTATAGATGTCTTTTGTACGTACGTTTTTTTACGTACAGTAATGAGCAAAAAACTTGCTATAGTATGACACTTCTGACCGACGAAACGACGACGTTTCAGGTAAAAGGTGATGCCAAGGGCCTAGTACTTTGCATCAGGTCCATATGACCTCACTTAAGGCCAGGTCAGGAATGTGTCAAGGACTAAAAGTGTCATTAGGGTACAGTACAAAAAGGGAAATCAGCCTTAAAGGAGAAAAACACGAACTTTAACAATAAAATACTTCAACGGTCCGGAACACTCATTACTGTACAGTACTCGGCAAAAAAACGGGCCAAACAAACCGCCCTATGCTAACGTCCCACGCCACTGTGGGAGGAATGTCTTGTGGGTAAAAAAATTCGAAAGACGAAAAAGTGGGACACCGCTCACGCAACTGCCGTGGCGGTAGGATAGGGAAGTTTGTTTGGCCCGTTTTTTTGCCGAGTACTGTACATTTCTAAACTTCCAGAAGACTTGACCAACTCATGTTTACTAACTCAAGGTTAACAACAATAATGAAGTAATATTTATTAAGAATTAAAAAGGAACTATAAATAACTACAGGCAAATATACAATAAATATCTTGAAATAAATGAACAGTAAAATAAAAAGAAGGCAATATATAATTACATTTTAATACAAGAACACGTTACGCGTTGATGCACAGCCAAGTATACAGCTTTCTAGATTTTTAATTGCCTTTGCTTAAGGCGCTACTGTGTGACACAGTAAAACAGTTCACAAATTGGATAAGGCCGCTATTTAAAGGCTGGTACAAGCAAACCTGGATGTGAAGGCTTTTCCTGTTTTTGGGATTATGTCCTACCATTTTTGGGGGACTGCGTTCTTATTAGGTATACGTTACTAAAGAATAGCTAACACTTGCCAAGATTAGGATAGGGAAACCACCATTTTTTGGTAGCACAAATCCATTTTTAGAAGGACTGACCATTTTTTAATGGCACTTACCATTCTTTAACACCAAATCCATTTATGGGGATGTCGTAATTTACCATTTTTCGGTACCCATTTTTACAGTGTTACCGAGAAATAACAAGCTGTGATGTGAAAATGTGCCCCCTTACTATAACTTCCTTATTGTCCTGTTTTCTACAAGTGTCACGTCATACGAACCTGACACTTATTCTTCACACTATCCGTGACCCCTAAACTTTGTATAAATGCCCCCCCTCTACTCACCATCAATAGCTCAGTCCGGGCTGGTTCATCCTCTTAGGAGGGTAGGCCTACCTGGACTTAGTTCGCCTTACTAACAACTCCTTCCCTTCACTTACTATGTAGCCCTCTCCGATCTTAATAAACGTAATATCAATTCGTACCCTCGGCCGTTAAATCGCTACGTTACAAAGCCAAATCTACAACATTACTAAAGGAGTACCACAAGGCTCCCCACTTTCCCCAATTTTATTTTTAATATATATAAACGATGCCCTAAAAATAATTAAGCGTAAGAAAATAAACACAGGGATTTGCCGATGATCTCTTCCTCTACATTATCAGTTCTTCTAGTCATCAAAATGTTAAATTACTCTCCAACAACATCGCCACACTCGAGAATGTATTTCAAAAATGAAACTTAACTTCGCAAAGGAAAAAACAGAAATGATCCACTTCTCAAGAAAAAGAACGATCGAAGACGCATGCATGATATGGGGACCAACTGTTATAAAACTCAAGCAGTCAGTACGATACCTTGGAATTCACTATGACAACAAACTGAACTGGCTTAGCCATACAACCTTCTTAGCAAATGAATGTACAAAATCATTACAACAAATCTTTAAAATCACGAAAATTTTTAAAATAACATGTATTCAAGTCAAATCACTATTCGTAGCAACAACTTTGTCAAGACTTAAATATGCCTATCCAGCTTGGTGTTCCGCCAGTAATTCTACCCTCATCCCGCTTTCACAAATCTACAGGAAGGGACTGCTAGCAATAACAGGAGCACTAAAAACCACTTCGACTGCAAACCTAGAAATCGAAACTGGTCTACCTCCTCTAAACCTGTCGCTCATTAACTCACAACTAAACTATTATGCCAAAAAACAATGGAATGTATGGCCGATTCCCAATAACCCTCCCAAATGCACAGATATAAATCTTGTTCGGAAAGAAACAGAGAACTGGCAACCCAAGCATGGCATATACAACCTGAATCAGTTAATCAAGCACGTATGTGGAATCATCAATACATTTTCGACACATGGAAAAAGTCATGGTCACTACAAAATAGTCCTCTAAAAGATCTGGACGCTAACCCAGGCACTAAACCTATAATCTACTGTAAATTGACAAGAGTTATACTATCAAAAATAATCCAAATTCGAAACCTCCATTTCCCATCCCTTGATTATCTTAAACGCATAAAAAAATCCAACCATAATATCTATTCTTGTCCTGCAATGAAGAAACAAGATGTCCCACATCTGCTACATTGCTGTAAATTAAACAAAGAGAGAGCCGAATTACTACGAAAACTGTCCTCCCTTAAAATTCACTTTAACGCAAATGAAATATTAAACAATCCAAACACATTTAACGCATTGGCCGCGTTTGCAAAGAAAATGTTAAAAATAACCCAAGATGACCTCACCTTGTATTAGTTATCCGTTATGTTTGAAGGGTGGAGGTGTAAAAACCAACCCCAGATAGTGCTAAGATTTTTAAGTGCAATCAGAAATGTACAACAGGTTGAAAATAAAGAAATCCGACAACAGGCGAAAGCCTACGTCGGTTTATATGATGAAAAAAAAGACCCGCCTAACAGCACGCTAGGCTCAAGTCCCGTTTCACTCCCATTTAACACAATGGAGACTAGCTTCGGATTACGTCAACTCGGTTAATGGCACACTCGCTTTTTGGCATATAATTTTCATTCCAAGTTAGCTATCTTACAACGATCTACAGGTCTGTTTACGAGCAACCAATTAAGAACATGCGCAACACTAATGTCTGAAAACAAGAGGCCGACAAATTCCCAGAAAAGCTTCCACGAGTTCTTATTTAAGCGTTTTGAACATTTAACCTTTCACCTTTCACAGTTTTCAAGTTCCTATTCTACATTTCGCATTTTCCGATCAGTGTTGTCAACCCCGGTGATTTTTCGCCAACTTTGGCGACTTGGAACATGGTTTGCCGGGCATTTGAAGGCACTTGGTGATTGGCGATTTATTTTGCGATTTTTTCCATCTTATGTATTACAAAGATTTTTTGTTTCAAGGAAAACAGAATCCCCCTCGCTTCGCCATCTTACCAGTTCCCTTTACATTCTCTTTTTCCAATTCGAGGAAATATTTTTTTCCAATTCAGGCAGTGGATACTCTTCGTAGATTTGTCGAAGCAACCGGGTTTGCCTCGTATGAGCAAATTATGAACTGCGAGCAAACCTGGAATCTTACAGATACAAGAACGCTACACAGCGCTCGATCACGGGATTTTTCGCAAGAAAACAGAAGCAACATTCTTATGTTAATTCTTATTGCAATGTCTTTTATCTACACTATTTTTACGACATGTAATACAAGCTTAGCATTATAAATAATTTTTTTACTTTCTTGATACTTTTGTTGTTAAAAATAAGTCCTCTCGGATAAGGACAATGCCCGCTTAACGGCAAGTCGGAGGTCGGGCCCGGGCCCTTGCTGTTAAGCGAGTTCGACTGTACTTATTAATATATGAACGACTTGTCAAAATGATCCTACACGTACCTCATTATGCGTTGCCGGCATTTTTCGTCATGTTGCCGCTTGTCACCTGACGGCAGCCAAAATGGATCTATTCCTCGCCCCCATGAACAAGCTCAAATTTGCCGACGAGAACCCTTGAAACAATTCAGTTCGTGCAGTTCCGTCGAGGTTCATAAGATTTCTACCATCTGGTCAGGTCTCCAAATGAGTCCCGTATGCAGAGGAGGGATGGGACAGTGTGGACACTTTTCTGTAGTTTATTTTTCACTTCACGTGGAGACAAAACTGTAGCCTAAAACTATACTCATTAGAGCTTCGCTTCAATTCGTGGACCAGGCGCTTCCGAACAGTTGCTTTCATCACATTCGTTCGTATTTTGAAAGATTATTTCCTTATAATGCATAAGACGATTTAACCACGTCGAAAAAGGACAAAAAGCCTTTAAAATTATTTGACTACAACAATTAATCGAGTTATGGTCAATAACGGATTGACTGTCTTTGCGAACCATTACCGCGAATGTTTTTCAAGCTTGGCGCGTTTTAACATTCACGTACATTCCGCTTGATCCTACAGTCGCTCGTGTTAGCAGTATACAAACAGTATACAAGTGTTGATGATAAATTGTATGTTTGCGATCCAGTCTTAACCAAATATGGCCTCCGTTGCTAGATCTTGAAACCTTGTCCCTTGAACTGCTAAGGAATTGATTTTTAGCTGTGACAACAGCTTAATTTTTAAGAAAATAAGGGATATTTTGGTAAGATTTTCTTAAAGCCCAAGTTAAATCTGGAGCAACTGCATTGAATAATTTCGCCACAGTACAGAGGACGTATAAAAATTGTGGCATAACCCGTTCACAAAAAATGATCGGATCGTCTAGTCGAGGATCGCCGACTTTGTTAACACCCAAGAGAAGATGGATGAGATGTTCTCTTTTCATAAAAGTTGCGTTGTTGGTCTGTGTAGTTGTAATAGGATGGCAAACTTACACCTATATGATTGGGTCTGAATTTGTTGCACCAGATAATGACATTCCAGTGGTATGTAAAACAAAATGTCGCAAAAATTATAGTTACATTAATTTAGGAAAGTGCAGCTCATGGGAAAGTAATAGTTGAAGTTTTTTATGAAACCCTGTGTCCGGATAGTAGAGGATTTGTAAAGCAGCAGTTGGTCCCTACTTACGAGAAGGTAGCGGATATTATGGATTTCCGACTTATTCCCTACGGAAAAGCTAAAGTATTTTCTCATTGGTGTTCTAATGTAAACGACTTTTAACTTTTGTTTGGATTAATATAGACCATCGAAACGGACTCGGGTATTACATTTGAATGTCAGCATAGAGAAACGGAATGTGAAGGCAATAAAGTCCATGCTTGTGCTACAAAATATGTTGAAGATAAACGTCAGCTACTTAACTACGTTGCTTGCATGATCTCGAACAATTGGAAACCGGAAGCCGTTGGGGAAAAAGTATACAAATGTTTATTCCTTTTTAAACTACGTAACTTAACGTGTGCTTAAATAGTGTGCAGGTACCTACGGCATCGACTGGCCAGTAATTAAAACGTGCGCCTACGGACCGGAAGGAAGTCAGTTGCTTAAAGGCTTCGGTGTCGAAACGAAAGCCTTGCGACCATCTGTAACGTTCATTCCTACAATAACACTCAATAAGAGTCAAGGTAGACAAACAGATATTCTCAGGAACTTGCTTAAAGCCGTGTGCCAAACTTATCAGGTAACCGTTAAGGCGTCCGTAGAAGGTTGGAGTTTTTTGCGAAGGTGGGAAACCGCAAATCCCCTTCTGATGTAAATCAAATTTCGAAACTTTAGACATATCCCCAGCGAGCTAAAACGTTCGTCATAAGAGTTCAGACCTTTTGATCTTTTCTGCTGCAGGTGTTCGAAATTGGAATTTGATTTTCCTTGGAAAAGAGATTTGTTGTTTCCAACCTTCGCAAAAACTCCCGTCTTCGGAAGCATTTATAAAAATGTGTACAGATGAAGATCTAATTCTGTTATTTTTCTTTTCAGGGAGAAAAGCCGTCTGTTTGTTTAAGATAAACACTACTATTTTTTTAATGTATGAATTAGTGCAAACGATCTGTATTTTGCACATTTTAATGAGATTCAAGAGTCGTGTACTTGGTATTTGGTTGCTAATTATGGGAATAACTTGTTGGTTTTTGTCTTAAATAGACATTTTTGTTGGACTTCGCTGTTGTTTTCCACGATATCCGTTTCCAAGTGGGGATGGTGCGTCGACTGACTTTGATGAAGATTTGTCGATTACCTGATGGTGTAATGGTTTACTGATTCTACTAGAGGTAACTGATCGCACAACACCATGAGGAGTTTGCTGTTACTTTGTTGTCGCTAGTGGAAAACTAATTCGGCAAGTCACTCCCATTTCCTTCGACTAGACGGCATCATATCTAACAATACATAAAACTTGGGTGATATATATTTTTCAAATAATGATATTTAGAATGTAGTGTAGATTCACAGAAGACCACGAAATGTGCTTTTTCGATATGGAAGGTTGTGGAAAAGCATAGAGTGAGCGTTACAGATCGCGCAGTTTTAATTCTGTCTAGCAGTTCCGTGACCTTCGAACGCGGGAGTTCCTACATTTTATTGTGTAAGTTTTCTGTGATTGTTGTAGGCTGATCCATTTCGGACCCATTTAACAGCAACTTGCGTAGCGGCAAGACACGCCTACAGCACGCTAGGTTCAAGTCCTGTTTCGCTCCCATTTAACACAATGGAGTCTAGCCTCGGATTACGTCAACTCAGTTAATGGCACACTCGCATTTTGGCATGTAATTCTCATTCCCCGTTGGCTATCTTACAATGATCTACAGGTCTGTTTAAGAGCAACCAATTAAGAACATGCGCAACACTAATGTCTAAAAACAAGAGGCCGACAAATTCCAAGAAAAGCTTCTAGGAGTTCTTATTTAAGCGTTTTGAACTCTTAACCTTTCATCTTTCACAGTTCTCGAGTTCCTATTCTACATTTTGCAATTTCTGATCAGTTGTTTAGTAGAAAGTTTTGCAAAAACATGTCATAAAAAACTGTACAACTTTAACTCTAACCTAGCGTGTTGAAGTGCCGTCACTTTTGGAAGAAAATGAAAGCCAAGTGTCGATTGCGCAAAAGTTTTCTGTTGATCCCAATGTGATTTCAGAAATAAACAAAAATAAGGAAAACATTTTGGACAACCATTTTGGATGACCCAGCGGCTTAGCCTTTCTCTCTCTCTCCCCCCCCCCTCTAGCTGGGGCAATTCAGACAGGGGATACTCTTCGTAGATTTGTCGAAGCAACCGGGTTTGCCTCGTATGACCCAATTTATGAATTGCGAGCAAACCTGGAATCTTACAGATACAAGAATGCTACACAGCGCTCGATCACGGAATTTTTCGCAAGAAAATAGAAGCAACATTTTTATGTTAATTCTTATTGCAATGCCCTTTATCTACACTATTTTTACGACATGTAATACAAGTATAGCATTATAAATTAAAAAAATTACTTAGTTGATACTTTTGTTGTTAAAAATAAGTAATCTCGGATAAGGACAATGCCCGCTTAACGGCAAGTCGGAGGTCGGGCCCGGGCCCTTGCTGTTAAGCGAGTTCGACTGTACTAGCAATAATGCCTTCATGATTACGATGTGCAGATATTTTTACAAGGTGAAATGAACTAAGTATTACATCTAAAGCCCTAATAGTCCATACCCGGTAAAACAAACTGCCGCTTTTTTGTCATGCTTTCATTAAATCAATACGCGCGTATCTACATACCCTTGCACAATCTAGGAAAAAGTACATGTCGCTAAGCAAGTATTAGCCTAGAAAAAAGTATAAAGTTCCACATGTTCCGCATAGTTCTGAGGTTTTGGACCTTATACGTCAGCGATTGCCATCGGTGCGTTCTGCATCGTAATCGCGTCGCGAAAATATACTTTTAGTTTGTTGCTTTTTTCATATATTTTTATTTGGAATCACGGACTTTAACAAGCAGAAACGAAACGCGGCAATCACTGAAATCAAACTACAAGCGTTCATCTTATTTAAAAGATAACCAGTAAGTCAGATACGTCATGAATTGAATGCCGGGTTAAGTACAGTACGGTGCATGAATGGCCAAACTAGTGAAAACTACGATTCTCTCAACCACATATTTTTATATAACACACTCTACCCCGTACATGTACTACTATATAATTGCTATTTAGAAACTTTTTGGGTACCCGTTTTTTCCTGTTATCCCGTAATAAGTTCCATTCCCGTACCAGTAGGACAAGATGGCTTGTAAATGCCTTGAAAATTATTTTTACGTGTTCATCAAGGTGCGTATGAAGCTGCGGCCTGCGTACGTATATGTATTGTACTTTTGTAAACTTACCAGCAAACCTATGTCAACGTTATTCCTTGAAAATGCTTCAACAATATGGCAACACTGGAAAACAAGGTCTTTATGATAATAACCTACTTAGTATTAGATTTTTTTTTCTCCAGTGTTTCCTTTTCAAAGTGTATGTGTTAGTAGCAGAGAAAGAGCTTCCATTAATGTAATAATTTAATATCACATATAGTGTCGTAATACATGTATGTTGGTTACTGGGGGGTTAACAAAAACAAGCTGTTTCCTGCATTAACAGGAAAGCTGAATATTTGATATTTTAATTGTCACTGACACACTGACACTTTTAGTGTTTACCGACTGCTGAAATCAGACATCGGCAAGAGATGAAATTCAATGTCAGAAAAATAATACTAATACACGGTTTAAAATAATATCACTTACGCTGGGAAGCGTATTGCTGTAACCCTTGATTTAAAACCTTGAAGTTTACACCATCGTCTACAAGTACGGAAACGACACCAGCGTTGGTTAAATCGTGTATATTCCGAGATTCATCGTCAAAAAACAGCATGTCACGATATTCGATGCCCGAATTCTTCTTGATCCTTAAAATGTATGGGAGTATTTGGATAGACAATGATTTTTTCATAAGGCTAAATCTTACTTTGAAAAATGCACTGTTTTAGTGCCGGGATATATCTCTACGAAATCGAAGTATTTATCCCAACCAAAAGCTTTAACCGCTTCTTTTGCTCGTTCAATTGTGGGAGATCTCGAAGCAACACCGATTAAAAATTTCTCTTTCTTTAGCGTCTCCAAAATCTCTGGCACATCAGAGTAGCACTTTAGCTTTGTTTTGTATTTGTCAAGGATTAGCCCAGGCCTAGATGAGTTCTTTTACAATATTGACGATTGTCCAGTATGTAGACTATTCAGATGTAAGTTACCCGGCAGCTTTGAATGGTGCTGTTGCATTGCAGTCCACATAAAACTGCCATAATGTGTAATCTAACAATGGTATGTGTATAATTCGTGTAAACACAATTATTAGATTTTACCCAAGTCAAACACGATCATTTTTGGCCTAGGGGAACAGCTTACCAGGCAATGTGCCATTACGGAGAAAGCAAAACTTGCACTGAGATGATTTACTCTTGTTTAGAATACCGGTAAAGTATGTTTGTGTTTTAATTCCGTCACCAGTTTTTATTATGTAAGAATGCGCAACCGCGGTAGCGTGGAGGCAAAGGCCAGTCCGAAACAGCGCCAAAATACAAAGCCAACGTTGTATTCGAATAGAAAAAAACTATCACGCTACAAAATCACGTAACCGATAACAATTTATGAAAACTCCGAACAAATTAAGCCAAAGCCCCTCAAACAAAACGGGCAAATAATTCAAGTAAACACGCAAAACCGCAAGCAGTGCCGTTTATCTCCATGCCTTTTTACCATACGACATCAGGAGGCTATAATCGCGGCGACTCGAGCTTCTTTTGACAAAAAATCAAATACAACCCTGAGCTTGAATACATTATCACAACCACCATTTGATATGGCTTTTCCTCGTAAAGAAAATAGTAAAAGCGTTTTCTTTAAATGAACGACTTGAACAGCATGGATAATAACTTAATAACTCTTAGGCTTTTATCGGAGATCCAACCGCAGGTTAAGGAAGTATCAGAGATTCGGTGCTTACACGTAGATGAAAAAGCCTCTGGGTTTCTTTCTTGTTGACTACTACTGCACACGCTCTAGGGCCTCAGATCTTTTCACAAAACCTCGTCTACTTCAGATATTTCTATCGCCATGTTCCGGATCCACGAATCCACGTAATCCATCAGTCCCTGGAGACGACGACGAATGCGTTTTTGATCATCTGCGGTACAGTTGGACACTGCTGCTTCGAAATACGTGTCAAATGGCTCACTGTCCGACCGCTCGGACGAGCATGCCCGAATGAACATACGGCATTTTTGACGAGTGGTAGCTGGCTCTTGGCGCAATTTTAAAATCAACGCGTCGATGCAAACGTTCACTCTGTGCAGGGCTTCTTCCTGGGCTTCTGATCGCAAAGTGTGCACACGTAGCTCAACGGTTAGACAGCGGTCAATCAAGACATCCAGAGCGTGGCATATATCCTTGTACTCTCCTATACAGAAATTGATCTATCATTGGGATCTATGTCAATGCAACCCTAGGCTTCTTACCAATCGGCAACTTCTTCAAATCAGTATTGTTTTTTAACGTATCCAAGGTTGAAACTAAGGCTTCTTTCTCGTCTTCAATACGAATTGCTTCTCTTCGCAGTCTCTCCACAAACGTGTCAGCTTTTTCTATTAGATCCAACGCTCGGCTTCGAATTTTAGCCTCCTCTGGCATATCATCTTCATCGGCTAAGGAATAAAAAGCATCCCGTTTCCGACTCTCCTTTGCTTCGGACTTTTCGCAGGTAACGTTGTCTTCCAAATCCTCGTCGCTCACGACCGGCTCGATAACAATACATGAAACTTCCTCGCAGCTTGTTTCTACATAGGAGGCCATTCTTACTAACAAGCAAACCTAGAAAACGTAGGGTTAGATTCCACGATGCACAGTTTACATCAAACGTACCAACAATGTAAATTAAATTTAGGTAGAATCACAATGTCTTCATGGAATATTCAGAAGCGTTTGTACATTCGGAGCAACAACGTCGGTGTTTCGCGAAGGCTACTTTTCCGCACTCTGTAGCAGGGCCCCCTCAACTAACTTTGAAATAGCGGTATTTTTGAAAATTATACAAGCGTCAGTCACTTGCACGTAGCCTACTACGACGAACAAGTATTTTTTTCTGGGGGGGGGGCAAAGTACAAATGCCTAATGGAGCCTCGAGAGTTTGTTAACCTTCACCAGAAAGAAAATCAGAATATGTAGCGAATTTAAAACATTTTCAGCACGCTTACGGACAAGAACTCCAACCAAATGGTCTTCCAAGTTTCCCCCAACCTTTTACGTAGCACGAGATAACATCGGTTCAGTACCTCTCAACGCTAAATGGAAGCCAATAAGACTCAGGGGACTACATAAGACTTCGAGATTTGGGAGGTACATTCTTTTGGTTCGTGAGGGTAGATACGTAGTTCAACTCCACACCAATCTTACTGACTAATTTGCAAGGTAATTCTCTTTAGGGATTGCCCAGCTTACTAGAGTATACTGTAAATTCGAAGTAGATATTTTAGAATATACAGAATATAATTCAGAGTCTGGTGTATGACATCTCTGTAATGACAGAATAGACTTTTCGCTAAACGTACGAACTTCCACATGTGGATTTTCTGTAAATTCTTATTTGAAGTATTTGCAACGCATATCATGCACTGACGAGTCTTTACCATAGAAACGGAATACTGTGCTTTGTCATAAATTGTCAAATAACTTCATAAGTTGAATAAGATATCCTGTCTTCCCAGATTTGGTCCTGTATATTTTCCTCGGTAGTATTTATATTTTCGTCACGTCAATAGGATTAGAAGCAAATCAAGCAACATTTAACCTCCATAGGACGACAAACCAAATTAATGGAGACCCAAAGGGCGGTCAGTTCTTGGAATAAACAGAGAGAGAGAGAGAGTCCGTTCGAAATTGCACTGCCTTTCTTATAACAAAATAAATTATTGTTTAGTTAAGGTGACAGTACTTTTGCTGGACATGTTAATTACGTAAAAGAAACGCAGAGATCGAGAACTTTGAATTCTGACAGGATTTGTATTATCTTGGCACTTGACAAAGGACTCCACGGACTAGCCATAACGTTCTGTACACGAAGAATAGTTCGTTATAAATTAGCAAAATAAGTTAGGGTTTAAAACAAACACGTCAACGTCCGAACTTCAGATAAGGTCGGTAGCCAGTAGCATCATACTCGGCATGGTTCAAGTCTTCGAAGAAATTCGTTTACCAGTGCGTATGCCAGTTTTCTTCTGAAGAACGCAATTCATTTGGATGAACTGTATCTTCGGAACTGGCTGTGTGCTTCACAGGAACTTCCTTCAAAGGCTCTACATCATGGACACCATTCTGAGCCGTCAAAAGCTCGTCTTGGTAATCCAACTCTTGATCCGCAAGTTGTCCTGTTGGTTTTTCTGCCGGAGTGCTATACATTTTGAACATGTTGAATAGCGACACTGGACATTTAGGGTAGCTGCCGGCACAGGTCATATTGTGCGATTGACCTATTCTTTCTGCTTCCAGATATTCATGAAGGAAATCATTGATACCACGTTTTGGCCTACATTATGACCCAGAGAATTAAACAGATGTCGTCAAATTTTAAGAGCAAACTTACGTCAAGAGAACAGTCAATATTTCACCAATTATCGTAAACTCCCCAATCGGGTTTTGTTGCATTTCACAAATGGTTCTCAGTAAACATGCTTTCCCATCCACCCCTGTCGCAGCTAACGTCGCTTCTACGGATTTAAAGATACGGAACTGGTCGTCTTGTAAGCTCCTACAAAAGTAGAGATGAAACGAAAAAGATGTGATTGGTTTTTCGAAATCCGCGGATGTAGAAGTTATTGACAGCAATGCGAGCGTCGTTCTGTTGCGGCTCTGGGCTATTACCTCTGACCGGATTTATCGTCAAAAAGGGTGTCGAGAAAAATAGTTATGGGCAAAGTGAATTGGATAAGCCCACGTACGGACGGTTTACCGGAAACCGTGGATACCAAGGGTAAAGTTAATTGGTTGGTAACCACCCATTGTGGCCGAAGTAAGATTGCGTTACGACTCATGATTGACACCCCTTTGAGTTGGCGTAAACTCTAGACGGACACAAGTAAATACAAACGAAATGAATTATTACCTCATGGAGCGAGACTGATTTTTGTCAAAAAGTTTGTCGAGCTGGATGACAACACGGAAGAGAACGGAGAAGACGGAAATGTAAGTGAAGATGGGGTTGTTGAAGGTGTCGGCAGGCACTTGAACCAAATTTTCGATGGCCCATGTCGAAGTTTTCACTTGCAATGGTCGAGGCACCAAGAATGTCATCGTGAACTTTTGTGTTCTTTATTTTATAGCAAACCAGTAAAATCTACGTATTCCCCACCTAGGAAACCAATGCATACGGTTAAACTTGGAATTTTCAGAGGAGGGGAATATCCCATGTAGACAAAAATGCTAGAGCGATGTGATGACGACCTTGGTGCCTTTTATTACAAGTGCCATTTTTCGCTTACTTTTGACAAACGCCCGTCGACACCTGGAAACAGGCTTGAAAGAGTTAGCCCAGAGAAGGGTGACGCAAAGGTTCCAATTGACATTGCAATTGAAAATGGAAGTCAAAGGTTAGGAATATGATACACTGTTAGTGCTAAAGAAACGGTCACCAAGGTGGTCATTAATTCGATTCCTTACCACAGACAATTCTCAAGACGAAGCTTACCTTGGCTTAGTTTTTCCCAATTACGTTACGAACTAATTCACTGAAGTTTGGCTGCCTTGGAGGTATAAGGCTTCAAGTCTTGCAGGATTGTGACTGAAGCTTGCCACCTTGACGGTCAAATTTATATATCAGTTGGAACGGCAGTCAGGTATGACAATCCAAATGCGAGCTGATTCGGTATGGGGCATAACGGCGTAGTCTAATAGGCTTGTCACAGAGCAGAATGAACTAGCTGAAGCATAACCAAGCTATAGGGTCACACGCGCGCCAGATTCTCTTCCTGTTCCGCGCTAGAAACTCAGACTCTTACTTTGAATGTGACTCGGATCTCGGAAGCTACAGTTATGCTAATTGAAGAATCAAGAGGCACTCGTTGCCTCATCATAACGCACTGTGCGTCCCCGACGGTAGTCTGGTATGGCCAGGTCAGTTGATGTTAGTTTACAGAAGCTTAAACCACTCCGTTAGCAGCATAGGTCAACCGCTCTTGTGGGCAAAACACAGTAATTCTTGACCGAGTTTGTTGACTGTACAGAGTCTTTCAATATTTATCGTATTCAGATCTTCTACGGAATTTTCCTTTAATATTCAATTAAATTCGGCTTAATGAGTAAGCTGCAAATATTTCCGTAGGCTTCAGTAGGCCGTTTTGCTTTCACTATGAGCTCCAGGTTTAATTTGAGCGACTGAAGTACTCATACTTTGGCTCTGAGCTGCCGTTAAGTACCGGAAAACCAACGCAGCTTTACGACGTTTTTGGTGTGCGGGCTCAAAAATTGTCGATTAACGCCTCATAAACTGTTCACCAACTTTCACGTCGTATTATGATTATAGAGGCAATTTTGCAAAGAGAGGAAGCGAAAAGACTTGCTCGGTAGTTGGACATATATCATTTGCTGAAACCAGTAAAGTCGCTCAAGCATTTAACAAAAAGAAAAATTCAATGTATTTTTAACTCGTTTTTACATCGGATTATGCAAGACTCTATAGTAAACGCAGGAGCATACGTAACAGTTCCTACATATCGTTAGCAGTACGGAGATGAAGAAGCAACCGAATGACATACATACATCGTTATGAAACGTGTTTAAGAAATCTGTCACGTAGTCGTCGGAATTAACGCAGCGTTTGAAAACAGACCGAGTCAATATACATCTCCTACTCACGTCCGAGGTTAGGAAGTTCCGTTAGACTGGTGTTCCATTACTTTGGAAAGGTGAGATGCTAAACCTCAAACCAATTTAAAAAGCACTTCTGCAAGCTCATATTTCGTTATCTAGCTTCGTTTTATTCGTTACGAAAACCATATAATTTTGACACACGAGAGTGGTTGGTTAGTAATAGATGCAACGCACTTTATGAAATGGAATGGTTTTTAATTCGTGAGCACGTTGTCGACGATAATCCCATAGATAGAAATCGATTAATGCGCTGTTCAAAGAGAAGCCGTCACCAAGCGAAAGATTTATTTTGCGCAACTCATTTATGATTAATTCTACTGCATGCACTGAGCAACCGCGTAATTCCACTTCTTCTCTATCTCCATTTTCCATAAGCACGTCTAAAACCAGTTTTCTTTCAGAAATAAAATCCAAGTATATTAGAAAACATACTTTGCTTCAACTTTTCTTCTAAGGCTGGAGAATATCGCAAAGCCCCAAAATGAACTAGCACTTGCGGTACTCTAAAAGGAAGGCTTTTATTTTTCAAGTTATATCTTCCTACTGCCCTTCGTTATACCTGTAATCCGCAAACATGCTGAGAATGCTGATGTCGTGAAACCGACCTAGTCCTTGACCTCGAAACGAACCCCAAATATCAGCGACTAAAATCTGAGCGCGCTTGTAGAAAGAAACTGTTGGTCCAATAGAAGATCACTTGCTTTCTCTAACTACACTATAAGCCTTCTTATCCGGTCTCGCTTTTAAATTGCGATCTTCCTCGCAAATCTCATTTCGGTTATCCACAGTGGAAAAATTCTTGCAAAGTATAGCACGCAATATTGGGTACGGGTCAAAACGGCCAGCCTCAGAACTAAAACGGCCAGACCTAGAACCAAAATGGCCAGCCGGGGATACCAAAACGGACAAGTCTGAAATATTTTTATATTCGTAGATACTGTAAAAAAATTTATAATACATTTTGTATAATTTAATATCGACATGAGGCTACTCTCCTCCCAATGAACTGCCCGCATTCAAAGGAAAGGACAAAGCCATCGGGACAGTAAACTCCAAAAACTTTTTGATAAAAATAGTGAAGGAACTCTCGATGTAGACGGATTATTAAAGCGACGGGCTATGGCATATTGCTCAGTGTGATATAATTTTGTATTGTATTTATTTTAAATATTTTTTTAACACTGGAGGGCTGACATGAACAACTGCTCGAATTTCTTTGACTGAGAATATGCAGATTGTCGAAAAATGTTACGAATTAATACTTCAATTATTACGAAGATAGTAAATAGTCTTACTAGGAATTGCTACCTTTTTAGTTAAAAGTATTAATTACTTAAATTTTCAAATAATACAATTTACAAGCCTTTTGCTAGTTCATACATTTATACAAAATTTAACAACATTTACGAAGATAAAAATATTTCAGACTTGGCCATTTTGGTATCCCGGGCTGGCCGTTTTGGTTCTGAGGCTGGTCGTTTTGGTTTTTGGCTGGCCGTTTTGACCCGTGCCTGCAATATTCAGAGAGCGTATTAATTTAACAAGAAAGTAAAGGAAGAGTACCGTAAGACAACCCTACAAAGGTTCTAGAGCTTACGCTACATTCTTTTTTTACTTGAAGGCTACAAAATTATGTTATGGTCTAACGGGCTACAAGTTTATCTGGCATACAGTTGATCACGTCGAGACCGGATTGTAAGGTTTCTATCATAATGTCATTTGCTTGCAAATTTTTTGTTACCTTTTTGGCCATCCAAAATAGCTTCGTCTCTAAAGCTGGGAAATTCAGCGACTATGAGTTGAAGCAGTTTTTCAGCACTGTGATTGCAGGCAGTAATACACTTTATGAATGAGCCGTCAAATTTTCCAACAAGCTTCCGTCCAGCTTCTTGCAAATTTTCTAGACGCTTCTCAGCCAGAGGGATGGGAAAAGCCTCATTGTCCGAACGAAACACTGTGTTAACTTCCGCTTGGGTTATATTCGCGTAATAAGAGGCAGTTGTTATCGGAATGCCTTCCTAATACACGTATTAAAAATGCGACATAAAGTGCTTTGATTAGTTACTTCAAGTGCTCTCGTTAGAGCAGCTGCTAAAGCCATATAACCGGTGTACGTCTTGCCTTTATGGGTGACAGTATAATGTCTATCATGCATGTCTTGCCAGAAAGAGAAGTTTAGAACGTCTGCCACAAAAATCCATTCAACAGTCGCCCCATTGGCCTCGGACGGATGGGGATAAGTCATTAAGATTAACCCTTCGGGGCTAAACAAATTGGTACGTACAGAATCGGAAAACTAAATACAAAAAAGTATTATATAAAAAATCCATGCCCAATGTCTTCTTACTTCCCTGGCGACTCTATTAATGCCATCCTCTAAAATAGTTACATCTCTAGCCCGACTAGCAATAAATGCTCCAGATTTCTTGGGACTCAAAGTCGACATTTCAGTTAATGAAAGCTGTTTAACAGTTGAAAAACGTATTTCCTCCACTGGCGAAGATACAAATGTGAACAAAGGTTCGTTTACCCCCCTCAATTCTTACGACAGCTAACGGAACGGAAACTGAGAGATACAGTTTAGATCAGTCTGCGTGATAATAACCTATCCCAGAAAAAATTGAAATCGTATCTTATTTTTGTGTAGGACAGTAAGTGGCGGGAACCTGAGAAACACGTGTGTGTGTCTGTGTTTTCACTCTCAAAACGACCCGCACCAAAACGTCGCAGCACCAAAACGACCCAAAGTGGCAATACTTTGCCAGACAACTGCTTTGAACGGCATGTAAAAGGAGGTGGTAATCAGAGCTGCCGATCGCTCGTTTTTAAAGCGTGGTTCCCACAGGCAATCATTTGACTGCCAATCCACGATCAAAGTCCACAGTCACACCCTGAGGGCAGGACTGGCAATCCAAAAGTCATGATCGCGGGTGATAGCGCGCTATCAAAAAGGTTTGAATTTGGACTGTGTGTTTGTTGCACAGAGCACACCAGAGACCGTATCCCTGTATAAAGTGCCGTTACAAGAAAATGTTTTGAAAAGGAGGAGTTCGTGTGCAGCGGAAGAAGTGCTGATTGGCTGAGAGAGAAGCTTGGAGCAGAAGAAGTGGTGATTGGCTCACCACAAACGCATCGATGTGTTTAATAAAAACATATCGATAGCTTTATAACTTGCTGTCAATAAAAGTATGTTTCTAACGATAACGATACTAATAGAAGAAAGCACCATAGAGTTAATATATTCAACTTGGTCTGTCGTGCAAACTGACGGATCCGTCAACCCCCTGAAAGGAACTGAGGCAAATTTGGACGATAACGGTGTCAGTTCAAGACCGACTACGCCGTCAACCACTGACGGTGGCGCCAAATACGAGCTGCTTGGTATTCACATTACATTGACACAAACAAAGAAGGTAAACATAAGCACATGCCGTGACCTTT
>JAHZNP010000739.1:0-38824 GCA_020615345.1 Triops cancriformis
TCCGGTTACGCAAAACCCCGAGAAATGCTTAGACTAAACTCTATTCGGACTTAATCCTTTACCGAAGACCTTCACCTTTCACCGTAACCAAGCCAATGCCTCCTCCACCGTTAGCAGCCACACTAGAAGCGGTGGAAATAATTCGCAGATTCATAGATGCTACGGGAGCACTTAATTTAAAAGCTTGTATGAGTTGAAAGCTGGCCTGTACAAACTAAACCTCAAAAACTTTACACAGCATTCCATTACCGGACCATATGCCTAATAAATGGGAAAAAAATCACTACTGACGTTATTTTCCAAGTGTATTTTACACGTAAATATGTTTTATTTCGTTTTCTGTTTCTGAGCATTCCAATAGACAGCTCCGTGTTATTGCATGCTCTGCGTAAATTCATCCTGGTAATCGGTCCCGGGGCTATGTAACAAAGCGGGGATAAGGAATGTTTTGGTAAATTAGCGATGAATATGTCATAATAACATGGAAAGTTTATTTGTAAGTAGCGTCATACAGGTACATTTGTCAATTTACAATTATACACTATTTTAACGTAAAATTGTTGTGATTAACATTATAACAAAACAGTGTAAAAGTACGAAAATTAATATTTCTTTACAAAGCATGTCAGATGGATGTTAACTACACAAACATTTGTAATTTTACAAATAGTATTTTCGTAAATTTTACAGGATTTTCTGGTAAATGTACCAAAAGTACTGTTGAGTTTACCAAAACACTATCGTATTTATTTTTACTTGTAAAGTTTGTGTATAAATACAACGAAATCGGTGTTAATTTACAAAAACATCGTTTGAACACTATGTCACAAAGAAATTTGTGTAGTATTACACAAATATCATGGTAAAGTCTTTGTAATTTTACCAATTTTTTTACAGTGTAGAGAGCACGTCGCAAAAACGGAAATAGTATCTGCCAAAGGTGTGAAGACTTCATTCATATGAGAAGAACGCAAATGAGCACAGATTGCAGCAGATAGGGATTAATTACGATGTATGTTTCTCCTACAACGTTGCACCATGTCGAAGTTTTAATAGCCTTTCATGTCGTTTTTCCCCCTGAAGTAGATTCCAACCAGGTCCGTAGTTTTGCCTTTTTTTCTGTAACTCACGTCAGTTCATCTCAAATGAATTGAATTTAAGTCCAAATCGCGAACTTGGCTTGAATCTTGCGTAGCTCTGAAGGGTAAGGACGGTAATTGTAATTGGAGTACGTTCAGCAGTGAAAGGCGGAAATAGTAAACGTTAATTAACTTGGAACATGCTAGAATTTCTAGTGGCAAACATGAAACATGACATCACTTTCCAAGTCATGTGCACGGCTTAACTTGTTACATTGAAACACAAATGTGCTGTTTTATGATACATTTCACTTCGATTGCTATAATCAACAACTTGACGCGTTCCTGTTCCCCTTTCTGACTGGTCGTCATACGCGTCCGCTGATAATACGAGAAAGGGATTGCTTATATAAGGTTCCTAAGTGCAATATGACTGTTTAGGAAGGTAATCTAGGTAAAGACAGCAGCGAATCCCGGTGACGCTGGTACCAGTGTAAAGAATTATCGAGCCAACGTCTGTAAAAATGAGGATCGACTAGTTTTAATTGTCTTTTACTCTTATTTTCTTTCTTTTTCCAAGCTTTCAGTCGCTTGCGCAATAGCCAGATACTTTTTCGTGTAGTGAGTATAATTTCAGGCTGTAGCTCAGTTCATACAGGAAGCGAGAAAGGAAAAACCGTTAATTGTTTCAATTGTCCCTCCTCTCCCCTACCTAGTTTTGCGCTTTGATTTTATTTCCTTTCGAATGACAACGGTTTTCCTCCGTACTCTACCCGAAAGTGTTGATAGTTGCCAAAGACCTCTTCCACGTTGTTCTTCCTTCGTTCGATAAACCATTTAAGCCCCCCAACAGTGACGTATTGTGAGTCTCCATAAGTATTACTATAGTCGTCGAAACAGGTTCGATTGCAGAGCTCGTCAGCTCACTAAAGACATTTGCGATCACTAAATATTGGGCGCTACTAAAATCGTTAGAATCGTGTATTGAAGTTTCTTGTTCACAAGTACGTAATAGACATCGAGGTCGACGAAAACCTAGTAGGTGTAACCCATAAAAATGTAATTTATGCCTGCAGTTTCGTTAAGCAAGCAAGCAAGGCCCTTAACGAGTAAAGCGAAATATTCTAACGCATTCGTACGACAGTCGTAATATGTATTTTTAGGCAGGTGGACATTTCGCGTTTTGCACTTACTAGACACGAAGCCTTCTCGAAGCTTGATTGTACTGCGTCGAACTCGGGAGATATGATTACACCCTTTTGGGTTATGCGTACCAGATTGTCTCTCGTTGCTACTGTACGTGTTGGGATAATGCAGTCATACGATAATGCAGTAATACGATAATGCAGTAATGTTAACTTAGTTAATTCAGAGACAAGCGCATTATGGTAATGTCAGTGCTCGCTAGCAGATATCAATCCTCTGATGCATAGCTGCACTTTTCCATCTTTGTGAGTAGTCGTTGAGAGTAGTCTTTGAGATGTAGTGCAATGAACTTTGGGGAAACAATATTATAGCTATGTGACAGACTCGTTATTTCGTTCATTATGTACGGTGTGTGTCATTTGGATATCAGAAAGGGGAGGTATATACGTTAACAACGGCAGTTGTGTAACCATAACTTATGCCACTCCAGTGAGAATTCTCTCCCACCTTCATTTCTCCATCTTTCCGAAAAGCCAGAGCATTCATCTACCCAGAAAGGTTTCTTCGTTCGTTTCCTGAGAGAACAAGAAAGCGGGAAGTTAATAAGGAATAAGGGAAGGCACACAATAGAAATAATAAATTTCTTCTAAGCGTTCGCTTCTCTCAGTCTCACTATTTTCTTCACCGTTTGCATTTGGGGCTTGTGGCGCAGGTACGAGTCGAAGTTCGTTTCAACGTCGTATAACCTGTGTGTGGTGCAACTGTAGCGCCCTAACCTGTCGCTCTATTGATCAATTTCCTTTCCCTCTAGAATAAAGACGCTGGGCTGTATCAATGGAGACAAAATACCGGATATTCTGTTCGAATCCAATACTCCGAACGGTACTGTGGATATCACCCGAAGCGTAGTGATTGATGGGTCCAGTGGACACATCCTCCTCACTTTGCCTGTGCGGCCAGGTTTTGTTGATGTCCCCGGGTTAACGCTTACTTTAGAAGGGAGAGGCTATGACGTCATGTTGCGGTGGGTAGAAGAGACCCTCGAATCGAGTGTTAACCTCCCAGAGCGACCAACTTACGCCGTACATCAATTTTTGGGACTGACAGGTCGCGGAGAGCTGCCCGGTTTGGTTATCTATAGCTCAGGTATTCAAATCCCGACATGCACAAAGCAAACCATTCCACTCGACAAGAAAAATGTCTTTTCCTCTTGACTCCAGACACTCAAGTAGCTGAGGAGGCCAATGTCACGATTCCCTCGCCGGAGCCGGTCTGGCGTACGTTGACGAGCAGTGCTGAAGCTCAAGGGACGTTCGCACAAATCATGCTGGATTCGTTATCAGCTTCGCCTCACTCGCGGCTGGCAGCTGCCTCCTCCTATCGCAGCAATATTAGCCGTAAAGTGCACAAGCAAGGCAAGCCGGCGTCCAAAAGTTTGACGAACGTTCCTTCCCATGATGACCCCAAACATGGCCACGAGCGTGGACGATATAGTTCGGCTCGTTACAGCAATCGTCACCGACCCAGTGCTGGTCCTCCCCGCCCTCCGCCAACACGCGAACCCCTTCCGCTCCTCCGCCAACGTAACGAATATCCTGACGACAGTATATCTAACTATGATTACGTTGAAGAACCACTTGAAATTGAGAACTCACCAGCAGCCAAAGCAGCGTGGCCCGCTAATGGACCGAGGTATCCACAACAAGAATACCTGTATGATACAGATGCCGTTAAAGATTGGGCGCCTGAACCTGATCCTGACAATGAGACCCCCTATGAAGTGATCGCGTCCCCCCGGCGATGGGCTAATGGGCGTCGAAGAGGCAAACGGGTGAGCAGAAATGCCCGACTCACACGACCGGGTTTAGTGCAGCACCGGGTGGCAACCAAAGGTGACTTCTTATTATTTCTTTATTCCTTTATAGTATCTTATGACGAAAGCTTGCTTCGTTCATTTTGGCTGTGAACGAATTCTAGAGCAAGGAAACCTTCTAGACGTTTAACATTCCCGGGCGTTTGTTAGTTAAATTTTAAGTTTGTACACGTAATGTACCTTAATTTCACCCCTTACAATTTGAGTTATTTGTTGATTACCTTTGTTGGTCTTATCCGTTTTTCTTTATTTTCCGCTTTCATTTTTGTTTGTTCAATGTCCCATGTTTTGCGGCAGTCCCTGAGGAGCGTAGTATTCAGAAGCCCCAAATCGTGTTGCGGCCTCATGTCTTAACTGATCTGCGCACTAAAGTATTCTCGGATCGCTTAATGGCCACGCTTTGGGTATTGATATCATGATCGATTCCCTGAACAGGATCTCGTCAGCTTGGAACGGAATTTTAGGAATGGTGTTCCTTTTGCAATTATTTCATCCCATCTAATGAAGGCAGCTCTTCAGTTTTATGTGCTTTAATTTTTAAAGCCTCCTAATTAGAACGAAATGGCCTGGTGGCTGTGTGTCTACTGGAGGAGTAGATGACACGCGTAAATGTTAATGCGATTCTTTAAAAATATGATGATTGAACTTCAGAAATAGGGGGGCTGTGAAAGTTAAAAATACAGTAAATAAGGCTATTTAATGTATCGTGAAAGGAATTTTCATAGGAAAACAACAAAGAGTAGATGAAAAAGGTATGTAAATCAGATCGTGCTATTTTGATTGCAAGAGAGAAGCTTGTTGTTTCTTAGTTATGGCTGTTAAAAGTATACAGAAGCTGTACAGAAATAGTTTCTAAGTAATGCGGACGGTTGCGGAACTTATTCGTTAAATCCCAGACACTAGTTCGGCTAAGGTATTGTTCCTTAAGAAATTGCACGTGTGCTTACAAAAGAAAGAGTTCAATTGTTTGAAAACCGTACCTTTTTATATTTTCTGTACATAAGGTATGAAAAGCCAACAACGATGCTCAGATATGAATGCAACAAAAGTGTTCTGTAAAAATTAGTAGCAGTTCTTTTGTCAGGAGTGGAGCTGAAACGGTTTTTAATAACGATGGGACTAATGCCTGTAAATTTTCAGAGACATATAAGAAGATTTTCGTATAATAATACAGACCTCCGATTTTATTCATTCCTTTTAAGAAAACTTCCGATTAGGTCTATCGCCGTGGTAAAACTTTATTTATTTTCTTAAAAGGGTGCTTTTAACGCTACTTTCATTCAGGATAAAGCCCTTGTTGATGGGTGTCACGAGTTCGTGTCATAGTGGCCTGATAAAAATATACTTTAAAGGCAAAAAATGAAGTCTGCTTTCAACCAACAGTCCGGATTTGAATTTTAGCTTAGCATATTCCTGTTGCACGGGACATCCTATTTTCTCAATAATTCGACCTTCACACCACCCTGTAGTTTCTACTGGTTGACAAATCCCGAGTTCTACTGTAATAGATTTTGATATTTTTCTTTGAGTAAATGAGTGTTAGTATGAATATGTAGCCAACTGTAATATTATGAAAATAGTTATGGTTTTAAAGATGACCGACATCGCATCTGTGACGTATTGTTGTCTCGGGCTGTCTCAAATATTATGAAAATGTTATATTAAATTCAATCTGTCATATAACGTTATGTAAATACGGTTGCTTGGTTTCCTAATAGGAAAACACAGCGAAATAATTGGTCTTCCTCTTTTGTACTTCTCCGAATACTGTGACACATATAGCAAATAAGAAATTTCCGGTACTCGTAGTCGTTTACCCTTATTTTTCGATCATTTTTCGCTCATAAAGTAACTCGTTCGATTGACGGGTCATTTTTTTGTCTAGGGTATGTAATTCCGAACTGTACTTTAGTATGTGCAATAAGAGAGAAATGAACAACGGTTGGTAGTTACAGTTTTCCCTGGTCTGCTCTGCTGCGACTCTAGTTTACTGTTATGACCCAGCACATGTTGATGGGAGCACAAGACGGGCAAGAAAGCGAACGAAATATCAGGAAGAGTCGGCTTGAGGAATATTTACGGGATTCAAAGGAAGTGGGAATCGGAAAGGCTGCAGGTACTCCACTCTTCTTTATTTCATTGGGTATGCTATCGACCCAGTAGAGGAGTTTGGGGTTGTTGGTCTTTTGTGCTTTGTCCTGATTTTCGGCCTGGGTCCCGTCCAAACAAATTAATCTTGGATCAGCTTGACGAGTACCCCGGCTTCGTAAAGAAAATGCTGAGCGCTTTGAGCTTAGGTAAAAAGATGGATGGTAGATAGTGAAAGCAAAAGCTGCCAGTTAATCTCGGTGTTTCCTAAATTGGTTAAGGTTAAAAAACAGAAAGGCAAACTTTCGGTCTCCCTCATTTCCTCGCGTTCACCGTAAAAGGCTCAGCCAAAGCAGAGAGTTCACGCTTGTGTGAAAAAGCTTTGTTTCTGCTTCATTTTGCATGCTACTGTTGGCTGCAACTTGCTAATTAATTTTCTGTCAAAATATCGGCCTTGCTGTAAAAGGAAAGTGCCGTGAACCAAAGGTTGTGAAATAGTCAACTTTTTTTATATTCTCCTTAATTTTCGTTTTCCTGCCACGCAGTTATGCATTAAGCCTTCTTCATTTCTATTGTCTTTTTGTTATCTCTTATAAATTCCATTTGCGTGTTTGTCATTACAAGGAAAAGATCTCATTGAGAAAAATCTAATTACGTGTTACCGGAACTTCTTTTCCGTAAAATTTGTTTAGAGATACTCTGAGTATAATAAAGAAGAATCGTATGTTTTTCTTCCTTCTTCAGCCATTTGGATGCCGGCCCTTGATGGTCAGCACAACGACCGACCGGGCACGTTGGACGTTATTGTGGCTACACAATGGGCATGGCCAGTTTCTGCCCACAACCTAACTCAGACATTAGAGGATTGTCTAGCTCAGCTTAATGTATTAGCCGGTGAAGGAGCGGAGAATCGTCGCTCTGCCTTGATAAACAGTTTTTTGGAATGTCTTAATTATCCAAACGCAAGCAGATCTCAAGCTACGTCAGAAAGTCGGAAGAAGCAAGACTCGTCGGTATGGTTACGGCCCTTGGTACTGACCCAAGGGTGGTTGAAAATCGACCGTTTCAGACTCAGATGTCGCTGCCATGCAGAACCCTTACACAGTGGACGGGCGTGTGCGCGTGTAGGGGCTGGGCTGCAGCAACGTTGGCCGTCTTCGGGAGCCAGCGAAGGTTATTACGCCCCGTGGCGGTAATATAAACCTTGTTAAAGAATAGAGATAAATTTATCATTAAAGAATTTGTGACTTCTACACTTTGTCCGTATGGTCATGTGTCTCACGCAGTGTTTCTCATTGTAAAGTAAAATGCATAGCTTATCAACAATAATCTAGACAATCCTCATGGTTGGTTTTCTTGTGTCACGTAAAAGCCTCATGTTCAACCTCATCTATGTTGTAACTTAGAAAAATACAAACATAATACTGAAGAACAGTACTCGTGCATACTTCACTTTCGTTTTCCTTTAAATCCGTTCAAGAAAAAAGTGGAAAGAACATGAGTCGATGCCTCATGAGCGTCCCACGCTCCATTGATCTTGTTCGCGAGAACTCAGCAAATTAGAAAACCGCTGTGAATGTTGAAAAGTTAACAGGCAAGGTAACACTGCTGGAGAGTAATTGCGTTAACTGTTCTCATTCCCATAGGGCCTGATAACGTTTCACTCGGACAGTCATGGTAAATGGCGTTTTAGAAATGTGGCATATATGTATGAAAACGGGCAAAAATACCACAAAGCAGCCAAAGACTCAAACGCATCGGAGAATCCAATACAGATCACGCACTTCTAAATTAATTTTAGATTCATTTTGGTTGAATTTGAATTGAATTTGTCCATCGTTATTTTTTTGCCTTTATTTGACTTAGAAAATGGTTGAATCGTCCGAATTTGATTTTAAAAAAACAACCGTCTGAAAAAAAATCTGACACTTAGTGAATTTTTCTTCGTCATTGCACGTACAACGTAGCGGAGAAGGAACACGTATGAGACTTGAATCCCTCACCACCACCACTAATGTGTATTCTCCCTCATCCTGTTCTCGTAAAAACGGCTACAAGTGATTTAATGTGCCAATTGAACAAGAAAGTCTCGTATGCATAATATGAAAGTACTCAAGAACCGCACAAAGTAGGAGAAAAAAAGTTTTGCTGAATTGCTAAATGAAAAATGTTCTTGCAAAATTTCAAATATTCAACAACCTAAGCAAATTGAGTGGGAGATTAGCAGCTACTTAATCGAGACCACACCTACCATATTAGTAGAGCTTGAGTCCGAAATTATTTCTTTCCAGATAAGTTCCATTTCCAAATGAATTTATCATTTCGTAATAACCACGCTTCGTTATATCGAAGATTTCATCGCATACTGTAGGTACTTGCAAGTACAGGTCTATCATGTTTAGATTTGGAGAGAAAGTCTCCTCTTATAAAAAAAAGAACTTGCAGTTGAGATCTGAGGCTGGGGCGGCAAAGGTTAGAGGAGACAAATAGTCATTCTTGACAACATTAAATCGATAATTGCGTTGCGTCGGATAGGGAAATTGATGATTCCGCCCCTCGCTATAATGTAGAGCACGGCGGGCTGTATTTCATCGATAAGAGGAGGTAAAATACTTACGTACGTGCTATCAAGCAAGGCTAGTGTTGAATCTGGCTTGGATTTTTGCCAAATGTATTCTACGATCACGGGTTCTTTAAGAGCTTGTTAGTGGTTTCACTCGTTGCTCTTTCTGTTCCCTGATCCATGATCGTGGCTAAATTCTTCAGGACTAAATCTTACCTTCAGGTCAGGCGCTAATTTCGCGCGTCTTTTCATCCTATGGATTCACGTTTTCTTTGTGCTTTTGCTGAGGGATGGATAAACACGTACTAGTCGTGGCTCTAATTTGGGAAGTGGGCAGCGGTGTTAGTTAAACGTGCCGAACTTGAATGCCAACCGACGGTGTCGTTAGCTCGTTTTCAGTTCGTTCACAATGACTGTTTTTAGTAGATTTCAGAAGTAGCCTGAAAGACTCCACAACAACTTCTAGCCTGTCTTTGTCAATGTCTTTGTTGTGCCATAGGTCTATTTAATGCGCTACTAGAATTTCGTGGCCCAAAATTGCGCTGGTTTCTGGCGCAACGGAAACAAAAGCTAATTCTTATTGTTTGATCCTTGCTGCTTAATTTCATTTGATAATTCCTAGAAAAAAATGAACTTGGAGTTAAAGTACACGTTTGAGTCTGAACTGCGAGCCTCATTTTCTAATGATCTTTTATAATAACCTTACTGACCCATACTAGAGACGGATTTTTCAGATCAACCTTTTTTTGCTACGAAGATAGATACGGCTGGTGGTCGAAACGTTGATGAATGAATAGATGCACACATGGCACCAGCACATGGACGGAAAAAAATCCCCCTTTTCTCACTATTTGCATATATGAACCGTAAAATCCCACTAGACATTTGGGACTCCCAGTGCTTGCCCTCTGTGCCACATATCCTTACTCTGTAAGAGGCTTTTACCGTGCAAGCTGTGATCACAGGAGCAGAAAAATCACTCTTTCAATACTTGCATATGCAATTTTTTTCTAGGAATTCTAGTTTGTAAATGTAAACGATTTTATGAATAAAGCAAAGAGTGAACTTTCTCCGTGCATCCTCGCTAATTTTAATGATTAACTTCTCTCTTTGAATAGATTTTTCTAACACTTTTTTTGCTCCGATCTGATGCATCCTAAAATGAATCCAAAGAAGTCCGAAGTTTTGCGAGTACTTTAGTTTTTTTTTGTGGAAAGGAAGAAAAGGTTTGCATAGAACATGTTTACAGGAACCACTGAAGCCATTCTGTACTTCTTGGCAGAGCTTTAACCAGACGCATTCGCAAAAGAAGGACGAAGTTTTTTTGGGGGTATATGCTTTTATTGGTATTCTGATAACAAAGTAAGGTGAACGTTTGTATACCAAACGAGTCAATCAAGTGCCAAGTTTCGTTGAGCAAAAAGCATCGTGGGCTCAAATCCGATGCTTCTGCTTTTCTTTTACAGTGATTTGTGATGTTCTGGAAGAAAACATGGCACTTGCTCAAGCAACCGTTGGTATAACTACGGGCAAATACCAAGTCAAGTAATAAAACCAATGTTTCCTTCCGGAAAGAGGAGAACTCAAGGTCATTGGGAAACGAGCAACAGTATACAGTCTTCAGTTCAATAAACATTCAGCGCGTCACTTAGTTTTCAAATTCTTCCGTTTGGTATGGTTGCGTTTTAGGGGGGAGGGTGTCGTAACGCTTTGTTTTTCAGACGCCCGTTTCTTGCTGAATGTGAGACGAGGTTACCGTACGGACTCCATTGTCGACGGCAGTGTACCGGGAACTCCCATTGTTGTGGCCACCCCTTGCGGTAGTGGCAGGGCCCCCTCCAGTAGTGGCTCCACCGACTCCGCGTCGGCTGTGGCTTGCGCTAGCTCCTCGAATGAAGAGTTCTTGGAACGTTTCGCGGAACTGGCGCGACATGCCGCAATAAATAGCGAAGTTAATAGGGTAGGAAAGGCTGATAAAGAAATTGGTGAACAGGATAAGGACGTTGGCGACATCGTAGTTGAGAATGTCTAGCGAAAGACTGGTGTGGATGATGTGTAAGATCGTGACAATGGCTAAGGGGATCTCCACAGCGAGGAAAACGGTTACGACGACAATGAGCATCAATGTGGTGCAGTTCGAGTCCCGTTGTTTACGACATTCGCTACTTCTTGGCTTCTTAGCACTGAGGCTGTTTTGGAAAAGTTCTTGGCGCTTCCTTTGAACACGACGTAAAGCACCGAATAAGAGGACGTTTAGGACCACTAAGGAAATGCAGGGCACTAGGTGAACAAACATTACTCGAAACCAGTAATAGCAATTGTAATAGCCGTTCAGGGTGAAAAAATCTTCCACCCAAGCAGCAGTTTCCCGCGTACACGTCGTAGTAGAACCATTATTCCAGGGTATTTCAACCAGCTGATATTCCTGTTGGAAAAGAAAGAGGAGAAAAATTAGGCGCAAGTCAAACAAGCGTTGTAACTTTTATTTACACAATAAGAAAAGCTTTTTCTCTTGTGCCAAAATCAATGTTCCAGATCCAGAGAGAGAGAGAGAGGAATAAAATGAAACTTCACAATCGATTAGACTGAAGCATTTAAACTGCTGCAATTATTTTAATTCCAAATGATTCTTCCTGAACTATTTCCAACGTACTGCACCATACTCGAAATTTGTATAACTGGAGTAGTAGTGACAAGACAGTTTATAAGTTTTCGACTTTTACTTGACGTCAGTGCGTTTAGCAACTTTACTCTTGTGTGGAAGATCAAAGGAAGATTGTGTCAAGTTGAGATGAGAAAGTCAACACTCCTGGGTAAAAGATACGTTCTTTACCAAAACTTCGTTTGTAAGTCACGTTTTTTCTTTACACGTCGTAAGTGTAGAGTTGGAGAGAATGTTGACAATTAACCAAATTCTCAAGATCAGAGGGTAGTTTGGATCCATTCTGGCAATACTAATTTGGTATACTGTAAGGTACTGGAAGTGAGTACCGCCACAGCGAAGCAACGTTGCCAATGCTTTCAACTTCATCTTGATGTTAGCACCCTCTTCAACTCTACGCTTCTTGTACTTAACATAATCTTTCCTAATCTTTGTCTAGTTTTTCTCTCAGAAGCGTACACTTAGGGAAGGTGGTGAAGTCAAAGGAAACTTACAGCCCCATATACTAACCGCTACGTTGTCATTGCAACTGTGGCAAGACTTATTTCGGCTATTGTGGGATAGTTATAGAAAAAAGTCTAGGTCCGAGACAAATGGCACATTGGTAACTATGAATGTTTCCATAACAGGATTTAAATAAAAAGATTTAAATGCGAGGGCACTGCGCAGGTACTGTACGTGTACTTTATGTACTCACGAAAGTCTCATGTATTTAGGATAGGTGCATTTTCTCGCATTATTTTATCTCCTTAATGTCCGAGTAACCTTGACAAATATGAGCAAGAGTTTCGAACGTTTTTTCACGCTAACACATTTAATGGATTATCTATGAATCAAGCAGTTATTTTTTTTCTCTCTCTCAAAAAACCTTCTGAATGATTACAACCTAGAAATAAACGACCAGTAGGAGAACGGCAGTACATCAGGCAATCCATAGTTCTTCCTTCAATATCAATAAAGTCCTAGTCTGTTAACTGCTCGTGCACACTACATTGGCATGGTTCATTCGATAAATGAAAGGAAACAGTGGCGTTTTTCCCTCTGTAGGATGTAATTTTGTACCTCGAATGGAGCTAACAATGTCTGTCGAAATTAAGAGGGGCTGTAATGTTCGGCTCTCAGAAGCCAAACCGCATAGGCCTAATCAAGCCTCCGGAGGCAGAATTACCTTCATTAGACGGTCCTCCGAACCTATAAAAGTCATATCACAAAACGAAGTGCGAGAAGTTGGGGACTCTCCTTCAAAACTTAAAAATAAATAAATAATAATTTTGAAACCCTCGTAGGCATAGCCTATTGACGGTTGCATTTATTGTAAAACACAATCTTTATCAATACATTTTCATGAAGGGGGAAATGCATTGATAAAGATTGTGTTTTGCAATAAACGTAACCATCAATAGGCTATGCCTACGATTGTTTCGAAATTAAAAAATAAAATAAAAACTTCTGTATGTGAGGAAAACGCGATCGTAAGGATACGTGATGGTATTTTTGCTTGATAAAGTGTGACATACAAGCTCTTGTCGCAGAGCTCCAACTGTAGATTGTATAGAGCCGTCAACTTGAGTGGATTCCTACAACGCGCATAACGACGCCATTCTTTGGGGTTAAACTTTTTTAACCCTCAAAGAAGTTAGTAGAGTGAATACGTGTGAGCACAAAAGTTAGCATGAAATAAAATGTATTAAAAGTTCTACCTCAAACTAGCAAAAGCAAAACATTACTATTGATAGGTTGAGATGTTGGAACAATGGAGGTGTATGGAATTCTGTGTAATTGATTCGGAGTCAGAGATGGTGACGTGTTACCGGAGACTTGCATGTATATAACATACAGACATACAATGGTAATATCACAAATCTAATTACACTTTTAAAACACTGAGCGTTCCGCAATGGCTAGGGGGTAAAAAAAAGGCTTCCATAAAGGCCTTCCGATTTACAGGACTAACTTTACATAGCTAGCGTTTTGATTTCTTAAGTATTTTGATTTTCATGAAGGTTAAACAGCTATTTTAGTTAGACAGCTACTGCAGTCTTTTATAGATCTGTCAGTCAGTGTTCCGGATCCTTTCTTTTGGCGGATCTTTGATCACTATCGATCATTCTTGAACTTCAGTCAATCCGATCCGATCAAATTCTGCAAAAGTTAAAAAAAAAGATCCGGAGTCGGAAAAGATCCCGATCAGATCAGATAATTTTGTTAATGATCAAAATTCCGACAATTATTAAGAAATTAAAAAATAAAAAGAGATCAAAAGTTTTAAGTTATGCCCATCAGGTGACCTGATGTTGATCGGTAAAGGATCGTCAATAAAATAGATCCAATCCCTGCCATTTTACGGTACCACGCTGATCCGGTCAGATCCGATCAAATAACCGGAACATACCGGATCTGATCGGATCTCTCTTGAAAGGTTCCTGAACACTGCTGTCAGTACAGCCTTAACTTATTGTTAGTAAAACTACATGTAGTTCGATATTTGTCACTTATCAATAAACGCTACCTTCTCTGGCTTTATTGACGGAAGATCAGACATTTTATACCTTTCTGGCGTTACAAGCTCTTGCTTATTCGAATGACGCCTAATATTACTGAAACGGTAGAACTCGGTGAAATGCGGCTAGAACACGTGCGCTTTGCCGCACTAAAGTGTTTCTTTTCTCCACGCGTGACTGGGGATGTCAGCAGTTACACTAGTCGATCGGTTGCCTTGTAAAACACTAGCACATCGCTGAAGGAAAAAATGTCTTGGCTGTTATTGTTTTTGTGGTGTGATTTTGATTTGTTCCTTTCTTTTTGTCCTATCGTGTATCCGAAACGGAAGACGCCTAAGACAAAATTTCCTGTAAGCAGAGCAAGAAAAGCTATTACACTGGGTAAAAACTGCGCAATAATAGCGGAGCGCAGAAAGAAACTAAATCGTCTTGGCGCTTTCAGAAAGACTTTAGATGTCAACTTGTCCTATGATTACTATGCTAAAAAAGAGAGAGATATACTTCCTTAAAAGTTATTTTACACACTTACAGAATTCACAATAAAGCATAGGGGATCTTCTAAAATTTTCACAAATGGTAAAATCTTTCGCTTTACCGGGAAGGTTAGTAAAAAAAATTTGAATTTTTGGTTCCCAGAACTTCAGACTTGATTGTTATTTAATCTGGGATAAATATAGCAAAAGTCTGGCAGTGTATGTAGATTTCTAATCTTCTCTTGCCTATTCAAACAGTGTTGCTAATGAACTGAAATATTGAGAATTCGTAATAATTATATTGTACATAAAATACTGCCTAATACTTTAGTATTTTGTGAATTGTTGTTTAATTTCGTACATCATGTCAATTTTCTTCCGGCTTTTGGCGTCTTTAGGGATACGTTCTTCCGATTAAAAAGAAGTGTTTTATCAAGTGTGCTACACGTTAAACAAGAAATTCTAACCAAATGTAACAGGTGACAGTTAGTGGAGTTCGAACTAGAAAGTAAGTGAAATAATCAAATAAGGAGGAAGTAAAGTAACTAGACAAAATACAAGGTAAATATCTGCAAAGTTGTGAAACTTTGCTCCCCATTAAATTGGTGCTACCCACCCCCGTATCCAGGGGTGGTTAGGGGGTTTAACCCCCCCCCCCGAAATTTCGATTTTATAATGGGGAAGATAAGTTTAACTCCCCCCGAAATTTTGATTTGATAATGGGGAAGATAGGGAAATGACAAGTGTCCAAAAAAATTGCATATTAACCCCCCCCCCTCCCCCCCTCGAAATGAAATCCTGGATACTGGTGCTACCCCATAATTTTCGATACAAAGAAGAAGATTTTACAACTATCTTCCATGTCGCGGTTAACAGACAATGTTGCTGTCGAGAAGAATTGAAGGAATGAAATGGTACTTTGATGTTTCTGGCCATTTTGTTAATCGTTTACTGCTCCGACAATAAGGGTAGGAGAGCAATATAATTTTGAGCGTTTATGATCGACAAATCCAACTACGCAATACGGATCATTTACGGAAAGGCTTTATCTTAAAAAAGGATTCTTGTTATTCGAAAAGGCGTTTTTGCAAGTTCGACGCACACAGCTTACCACTTTTATGCAAGATCTCCCTGACTAAGCTTTTGTCCATAATCTTAGTTTAGAAAGGAATTGTATGAGCAGTTAGTTTGCGAACGTTGAAAACAAAGTTACTTCTTAAGTTCAAGGAGGAGTAAAGCGCTTACAATAAAAGAATTATATGAGACTACGCGAACGCTTTCATAAATGGGGCGGAATATTCTTTAATTAAACTTTTGCGACAGTAAGGTTTTAGTGAAATTTGCAAGTGCACTAGTCGACATCTTTCAGAAAAAGGATACGCTAGTTTTTACAGTTGTCCTTAAAAGTTTTTCCTTTATGCCAAGAGCAAAGATGGGAAAATATCTAAACTGACCACTCCCTGAACTATTCTTTTTCCAGGAAAGTGCTGTAAAATTTTAAAAGCTGTACTTGAATTATTATTCATGATGTGTTTTCCTCAAACTCAAATATAATAACTTTTGAGCACAAGAACTATAAAATGGCTTAAACTATTATAGAGATTTGCACGCCAGATATTATTCTTAAAACTGTTAGATGTGGTAGGATCGGGATTTATTCCAACGTTTGCTTTGGCAAAAAAACAAGACCAGTTACGCATTGGAATGCATCCAGATACTTGGAAAAAAATTCGATATATTTAAACAACTCGAAAGGCTACTGAATAGTATTGAACCAAAGAAGTATCTTGTAACCTGTTTGAAACACTTTGAATTTGACCAAATGGACTCATTTCATTCGTACCGAAACTCGAACAGATTCAGGAGGCTTAATTTTATCACTGTGGCTCAGCTAGTACAAACATATTTCCTCCCGTATTTTTATCTTTTATTAGTTTATTTATTTTTTACGTCAGTGCAATACAATAAAAAAAATTGTCGAGCAGCTCTCCCATCCATCAGGGATACGTATCACTCTTTCCGAATCTTTCAATGGACTTTCGGTAAATGCTGAGACTATCATAACTGAGATGGAATAATCTGGGCGAGGGCCAAACATTGTCTTGACGTGGTTACAAACTTATCGGAAGGTTTCTTGGAAAAAGTAATCTTTCGCTCCGTATTTTGCCCACGTTGCACGCTGTAAAGCAATATACGTCCTTACACTCTACTTTTATCCTGCTCTGCTTTGTCCAGTGAAGTACGGCTACCTCGGAATTCGTCAATTGAGGTATTCCAATATTGTGCATACCATGTGAATTACAAAGGCATCACATGGAAAAACAAATGTGTCTGAAAGAAGAAAATCATGCCGACAAACCTGATCGAAGAAACGGGTAGTTTGGTGAAGGAAAGCAAAAAAGTAAATCCAGGCGATGGCCTTATTCACTCGGGTCATGGTACACCACGTACGAGCTAGTGGTGGATGGCACACGTAAATGTACCTTTGGACGGCCAAGGCTAACGTCAGCCAGATGGAGGCCGTGTGGAATAATGCAGGCACTATTTCGTTCATAATGTGGTACGCATAGCAAGCTTGTACGGATCGCAGAGGTCGGTCGTGGTTGCCGAACGTATATAGGTAGGCTAGCCATGGTGCAGGGAATAACAAAGTGAACATATCCGATAAAGCCATGGCCATGAGTACCGCATTAGTTGGAGTACGCATGTGTCTTTTTGACAAAACCAGCACAATTAGCGTATTAGCAACGATGGTGATGACTAACAGAAAGGGCATGATGTATCCATAAAGAGGAAGCGCATACGCAATATCCAAATCCGCTGTAATATTCATAGGCCTGGGGAGTAATGGGGGATACGGGGACGAACCCATATTGTAGAAATGTGTTCCAACACCATTGTCTCCGCAGAAAACTGTAATAGGGTAACTGAGGTCATTTGTATCATTCTCACTGTCATTGCCAAGTAAGGGATGTGTCTCAATCAGCCAGTAACTGGATATATTCGGCGGACATTCCATGGTAGTGACGTTTAAGGAAACCATTGTCAAATTTCCAGAGCAATATCCTACAATTACTGCTTTGCTACATGTCCAGCCCAGACACGGCTTCTATCTTGAGGTAACGCTTGCATATCTGTAGAAAATAAAGCAGAAAATAATTTGTATTTGATTCCTGTGTGACAACAGATCCAATGTGCCTCAACATTCTTTTTGTTTTAAATCGGCACGAGCTTAGTTAATTGCCGACTTTCTATTACCAAGTCATTCAAAATTTATGAAATTAAAATGTTGCTAACAAAGAAATACTAGTCAATAACGATAGCGAGCAAGCTTCACCAGTTGTTGACGATTGAAATAAGTAGAAAAAGGGAAGAAAGAGTAATAAGTATGATCATTGAAGAGAGACTATTGCTGTAATACACATAGATTTCTGACGAAAAGCTTGCGTAGACTTAATAACACAGCGATAAAACTTGGATACTAGTAACTAAAGAAAAAAAACGAAAGTCCAGTTAAAATACGTTAATGCACATTAACCTAAAACCAAGGCAAAGTCTTAACCTCTTAAACTGAGGTTTTATTGCCGTCAATTCCAGACCGATTTTAACCGCAATTTAACTTCAGCAGAATATGCTTTCGAATATAGTTAATTTTACTCAAGCAGTATTTCTTGGTGAAGTTAAAGAAGATGTTGATCTTCTTTAACATGATGTTCAATTGAGGTACAAATGAGGCTTGAACCGACCAGGTAGAAAGTGCATGTGTGGCGTTTCCCCATATTTTACTCGGGGCTTTGGCCTGTGTGCCAAGCCAAGCCGGCCATTTCGAAGAACAATTAGCACCTCGATTGCTCAGCCTAGGGAGGAAACTTTGACCCCAACGTTGGCAATACGAGGTCACTGGGGAGGGAGCTGTAGTAGAAAAACTGTTAGTTGCTGGTAGGAGAAGGTGACGAGACGAAACTGCGAAAGAGAAGGCAGGGAGAATTGGAGAGAGAGTTGTGTGTAAAGTACTGTGGTGGGCAGATAAAAGTACCCCGAGCAAACCTCAGAAGTCTAATTAAGTACCCCGGGTAAACCTCAGAAGTCTAAATTAAGCCTCTTGAGGCTGATTTACCTTCATTAAGAAGGTGAAGGGACTCGAACCAATCACTTGCAAGGTAACAGGTAAGCCGCGCACTTCAAATGCATAACTTTAAATTAAACTAACGGCGGCGTCACAAAATATTAGCAGAATTCTTCCTAAAAATACACTTTTCATCAGCAACTAGAATTTTGGGTAAAAATGGGTATTCTGTTGAACTGATAACTAACAACTGATGAATTTTGTTTGTTAAATAAATTTATTTAACATTTAAATGAATTTATCCTTATTTGCCCATTCATAAACTTCGTGCCCATGCAAAGAAATTTATTTGCTTGATTCGGATTGCCTGCACAACGTTGTCTCAAAAAAGGATCACATTGTTTCAGTTCAAAAGAGTCAAAACATAGCTGTCTAACTTTGAAACTGAAAGCGACTGGTAACTAAATTTAAAAGACGCAGTCAAACATCACGTCTTAAATCAGCCGGTGACAACTCATTATTTAGTTCAAACTTGTCATTTATGCACTCGGTAGTGTGCATGCATTTGAAGTGCGCGGCTTACCTGTCACCTTGCAAGTGATTGGTTCGAATCCCTTCACCTTCTTAATGAAGGTAAATCAGCCTCAAGAGGCTTAAGTAGACTTCTGCGGTTTGCTTGGGGTACTTTTATCTGCCTACTACAGTACATTGGTGAACGCAACATATGTTAACATGCGGTTAACTTCATTGACTTGCGATAATCAGTGATTCTAATGCATTCTAACTCCAAAATAACAACTTCTGTTTTCATACGAGGTTCGTCACAATACACATACGGCACACATTGCATTAGCGCCTAAAACAAAAATCCAATAGAATACCAATTTTCCTGTGTTTATCGGCTTGACAGAACTGGTAATGTTCTTCACCAGTTCTGTAAAAATGTTAAGCCAATAACTCTCTAATTGGTACGTCATAACTTCAAATATAGAGTATATTTGTGTCTTCTGTTTTTCTTTACGTTTTGTTTGTAAACTTCTTGTTCAAGCTAACTGAAGGAAAAGCTTCTAGTAATAATTTGACTTTAATAGCTGACTGTTTCAAAACTTAAGCTTAAAGAGATCCAATCAACATTCCCGAAGCATAAATACAGGTGTTTGACCCATTACACACAAGCTGGGGAATATCTGTCTTCAGTAGTCGCACTTTTGCAGAACTCTACGTGTAGATCTGCACTACTCGCACAATATTGGTTAAGAAAACCTATTTGGACCGATTGTCCAATCCATCCTTCTTGGCAAACGGAACCTTGGGAAGATGATGACGTTTTTTCCGCCATTTTTTGCCAACCAGTAGCCGACGTGTGTCTTCGCGCTGTTTTTTGCCAATAAGGGTACTGCAGAAAATGACCGGAAAAATGTAATCGTGGCTCGAAAGATGGCGACGTTAAACAAGACAAAATGTCTGGATTGGACAATCGACCAATACTAAACAAGAAAGCTCGCTCTAGCTGGCGGTTAAGTCAGCTATCGTGCACCGGACAATTTGAGATGGTTCGAGCTTAATTTCAGCGAGTACTCAATTTCAGCGAATAATCAAATTTTGAAAATTTGCTATATCAGAGTGAATGTGACATAGCTTGGACACACAAATATTCTGAGTGATTCTTCTTTAAGCATTGCGAGCATCTCTTGGCACGGGTGAATAAATGATGACAAGCCCGATGCGGTTTATTTACACAACGTTTTCAGTACTTTCCTTCAGAAACTCTTGTAGTTTCTCCAGGGTGAAAGGTCTCAATTTTTGTATAAAAAGGTGTCGTGGTTGGTAACAAGGCAGTTGGTTGCAGTCATGATTAAATAAACGTAGTAAAGAAAAATGCTATTCTGTGGCAATATTGCAAACGACTTTTTCTTAATTTACCCCCGGTGAAGTGACTTGCTTGAAATTACCCTCTATTGCTTTTCTAACGGGTACCTTCACTTATACAATAAATGGACCTTGGGCAACTCCTGGTAAAGAATTTCAGTTATAATAGCTCAAAATAAAACACTTAAGGTTTCACATACCACACCTTTCCCCAACAAATGCAGAGCTCACACCGCTATTTCAAAGAGGAAAAAAATTCACATTATTTTCATCGCAAGGCGAAAGGTTACGAAACCAATTATCGTAAGTGTCCAGTACCGGCAGGGTGCGTACTTTAATTTACAACATAATTTCGTAGTTTATATACGCCAGGGGACTCTGAAGGCGACGTGAGATAGAGGTGGATAACATAAAAGGGCTATAAAGGGGCTACTAGCTAAAATAAGTGCATCCTCTCATGGGTAGAAATGTTGACCCATCTTAAAATGAAAGTTGTTTTCAACACCGCTTGAACTTTCGTTTTTTTCTACTTCTCTTAGCTTTAACTGTTTGCAAATTATTTCTAAGAAATAATAACGATCGTTTGTATCTTTTGCCTACATAACTAAAAATTTCAAGAGTTTCTTGAGTCTTTTAATCTCGGGGTATGAGTACACCAGGCAGCTAAAAAAGATAGCGTCCTGACTTTGTTTAAATTAAGGCTTACAATTTTAGGGAAGACGAAATTAATCGTGAGAATAGTTCCAAATAATTTTAGTAATTATTAAATACACACTCCGCTTTTTCCTCTAAATTCTTTACTTCAATTTAAAGGAAAGATGAGACGCTATCTTCACGATCTCTCTGGTGTACTAACACCCTGATAGACAAGACAAGTGTTTCAGAAACTGGCCATTGTGCACACTAAACCACAACTGAGAGATAAAAAAAACGGACAAGTAGTGTTACCTTCTTCGATTTTTTATCGCTGGCTATTACATTATATTTTAATGTATAGTACTGGGAAGGGAGGTGGAGATATTCTTCTGGGAGGGAGTAGGAGTACGACCCTTGGTACGCCTTTACTCGAGATCTGGTAAATGTTGCTAGTTGTTCAGGGATGTGGTCCTAACTATAATTACTTTCTGAATCATCCTACTGAACATCGTACTCCTCAAGGGAGAAAAAGTGTAAGGCACTACACAGAAAGGTCTAATTAAGAACGTTGAGGCTTTTTCAGTTCAACAAGGCTTTACCGGGCGAGATAGAGCTGCCACGCGTTGGCAGGAAACGTAAACTGCATCGTGAACACACTTCCCTAATCTTCTAGTTCGTTGGGTTCACGCTCTCATCTCTTATAGACTTGATTCAGGTCAAGGGTTTGGGGTTAAATAGCCCTTTACGGCTTCATGGTACTCCGTTTCACCCGTGACACGCATATATGTAGCACGAAAGACTTTTCTAAACAAGGTAATATTCTCGATATGTATAGTTTAGACCGTAATGTTACAGTAAGCAATGTTTGGCATGGGAGTCTGGAATAGTTTTGAGGAAGCTTTTAGTAAATACGTGACCTTAAATTGAATTTTGAAAAGGTTTTATTCGAATTAAACTGGGCTGCTTTTGCTGTAGGCATATTTTTCGACTTTGACGCTTAAACGCAAATTCAAATGAAAAAGTCGTATCACAAAATTACACAGAAAGCTCTAAGACTTTACCGAACCATGAAAAGAAACTCCTAGTCTGATTGATCTTGCTTTTCATCATCACATTAAGAAAAAGTTATCTGCTATGTTAGTTAGTCTACTTTATACACTGGAAACCGGTTAAGACGAAAACGGCCAAGGCGAAAAATCGGTTAAGACGAGATAACATTCCAGTCCCGACAAAATCCTATCTCATTGTATTGTATTACAGTAGAAATCGGTTAAGACGAAATTCAATAATATATACATCGTATACAGAAAACCGTAACAGGGGCTACGTGCAATAGTTTTTTTTGTCCTGCCAACGTAGGGTTATGCCTACAGGCGTCATCTAAAATTTCAACTCGTTCAAGTTTAGTGCCAACTTCGTGAAATTGAATTTTTCTCATATACGATACGCTTTCTTTCCCAGTATATATTGTTCATGGTGGGTGACTTTTGCCCCAAATTTGTTCCATGGTAATCTGCCATTTTTATGCAAGTTGGGCAACTTCAGAATTCTGCCTATTTTAACAATTTCGGAAAAAATTACTACAGTTTAGATATGAGCATTTTTTCACCGGCTTGGATCAGGTTGTACTTTTTATTACTTTCTTCTTCGTTAAAGACAGAAGAAGAAAAGCAAAACGAGGCCTCCGCTCAAGAAAGTAAAGAAAGCCATTAGGCCGCAGTGGAGCCATGCAGCTTATGAGCGAATGACATACGAAACGTGGGTGACATCTTAATGAAAAATTTCGGATGTTCCCAGGAATAAAATTTATCTCTCCTATTGCCCTAAAGCTTGTTGCGAAGATGGTCTTCGTCAATACATTAATTTATTGTCCGTAAATAAAACTGAAATTTATTCATATTGTGAGAAAAGAGAAATTTTAGCATACTTCATGAGTATTTGTACGATAATTTTTTTCTAACGATTTGTTTTATTGATCAAGTCCGTTCTTAGTTGTCCCTGCCCAAGTTTCCAAAATGCTACAAGTGGACCATCGGGAAAAAGACTCGAGGTTTGTAGTGGCCCTATCGTATTCTTGTTCATGATGCCGTCAAACTCGTATCATAAAACGGATTACTTATATAGAAGAAACTTTATTATCGTACAATGCTTATCAGTATTATTTTTCACGGGCCTATGGACAAACGTGGGCGGTAAAGTAAAAGCAAGTGTTGTGGATTTTTTACGGAATCAACGTATCTCGCTCATGCTCCACGAAATTTCAAGAACACTACCGTTGCATTTTTCCTCTGATGTCATATGAACTCACTTTTGTCAAGTGGTCGTCAAGTAGTTGAAGAAGATTCATTGCGGTATAAAAGTCCCGTAAAACCGTGAACAAAGATTCAAATGTGATAAGCGCGCAAGATAAACTCCACAGACCGCCTTAGACAATTTCCGAACATGGGATATTTACGTGTAATATTCCGGAAAAATGATTTATTTGGAGGTCGAGTTTACAATAAACTTCAGCAGGAGAATTGCGTAACACATCTCTAAGAACATTTTCTTGTGCCGCGTACACAAGTATACGAGTCCGTTAAGCTCTTAACCAGGATTAGTAGCGAGAAGCAACATTACTAACTATAGTCAGTATATCTGCTGAAACACAGACTTACGAGACCGTTACAGCTGGCTCTATGGAGCTCCAATTTCGGCTGCAGTCGAACTGTAAACCAAATCCAGTGCAGGGATTCGTTTTCTTATTACAATCGGCTACTACTTTTTTCCTCCAAGAGCACCCTCGGACTTCCGTCGATGGCAGGCATTTGTCTTTAAAAGATTGTAAACACTATAAAAAATGGGACAACATTGTTTAATGTTGACGATTTCCTTATATTTAAAAAAAATAGTTTTCTCATGTTTCTATTCCCTATCTTTCTCTCCATCGCAAACTTGTCGTCCGTCGCAGGTTCGACAAGATATACAGAAAAAAGGCACCTGTGACCCTTCAGGTGTTTTTCTGATGTAAGGTGTAGGGTCACGAATGGTAAAAAAGAAAACAGTCAGTCGTTGTTGTACCATCGCCTCGAAAAGTTGTTTCTTTCGTGAAATCGTACTTAAAACAGTGTAAAGTCGTATATAAAACTAATTACAGTGAATCGAGTCGTCGACCACTTAATCTTGTAAACAAAAAAGTGATTCGCGCTGTTTTCGTACGCGTTATTTGTCAAAATAAATTTCGTCGTCCCCTGCTCGGACGGACACAACGTATGGCATTTCTCGGTCCGTCCACAGCAAATAGCATTGTATTTATCCGGTTTCTAGGTGTTCCATGTCTCTTTGAAAAGCAAGGGTATGGTAGGAGTTGGTACCGGATACAGCATTAATTAATGTTCAAGTTTGTTCCACTGTTTTGCTTTCTCAAGTTCACTGAAGTTGAAAGTTGGTGCGTTCTTCCGTTAATGTAATCTAGTAAATTTTCAGTTCTATAGGCCTCCACTTTAGACCTGAAAGGTAGTCGGTATTCAAGTACTACCTAAGCAGCCCGAAAGAATGAGGTTTTATTAATATGCAGATTCGGGAGTTGGGACCCTTCATGTGTGTAAGTGACGCCATGTCACGCTGGCCTTTATGCAGTTGTAGGAATAACGTGACGGTATTGGCGAAAGCGCGCTAAACATAGAACCTCAACTTAGAACATTTTCTTTACTGTTTCATCTTATCAGTGGCTTGGCAACTGAGTTCAACTGTGAAATGCATTAGTTACTGAGAGTAATAACGAACGTGGGCACAGGCTTAAGTTTCGTCAGCATGGTTGTTCGGAAAATTTTCTCTCGCTGTTTCTTAAAAACAGAGCCATAGTAAGCACCTTCCTTTTTAATAAAAATAGATTACATTCATTTTCTATTTTCATAGTCTATTTTCATTCATAGTCTATTTTCAGAGTACTGACTTTTTTTTAGAAAAATGTGCAAAGAGATAGTCATAGAGACTGAGGGCTTTTGTCAGCAGACACGCATAATTGAATCGGTTCTTTTCCAGTCAACAATTCAAGTGGAGAGCTTTTTATGATGAATATTGCCTAGTAGATTACAGTACTTCCGTTGTCTTTTGATAGCACCGCCAGAAATTGCTGTGAAGATGTTTGGAGAAAAATGTTTTTGTTTGTTTGTAGTGTACATTTCACTGCTTAATTTTTTGTAGAATAAAAATGTTTGTCGGACACCATATATTAAAAAAACTGGTGTCTGGATCGAAAGGAAGAAAGAAAAAAATTATATAAGCAAACGAAGATGAAAAATTGAGATAAAAAAACAAATAACGCAACAGAACTCATGTATGCCAACTTCAAAAACTTCATAAATCAACTTCAAAAGTCGTGGCAAATTTCTTATATTGTAATTTGTAAGAGCCTATACCAAATTGACTCTTCTGAACAAACGGTTCAAATAGAAGCAGCTGCAAGTAAAATGATAGCAAGAGACAAAGAAATGAAACAATAAATCAAGAATTACTCTTATTAAAAAAAAGGCCCAACCTAAGTCCCTATGCCAACAGTACGTCACTTTGGAAGCCTTGCTGGGGGGTCACTGAACGTTCGAAAGACGATGGAGTGGGATCCCGTATATTACCTTTGATTACAAGCTCGTAAATAATATTGCTGCAAAAGTGAAGCCCGGGGTTTTAACTTTACCTCCATTTTTTTTACTGTGCAGGAAAACAAATCTAACGCCTCAATCAGAAAAAAAAACTTAGTTTACAGCGGGACTTTATTTTTGTCATACTATGGAAACTTGCGTTGCGTCAACTGCCGCGACATGTGTTTTTTGCAAGCTATGTGTATCAAATAGGCTATACACGCAGGTAAAGTAGCACTTTCTTAAATCACGGTATAACTGGCCCATATTTCGACCATCACTCTATTTTGAAATTATTGACCATGCTCACGCTGTCAATCTTTATTACGAAATGCACATTCGTGAGAAACTTGATTCTCAAACAAAACAGATTCATACAGAAAGGGCTAATAACCTACATATTATTTTTTACCAATAAGGGGAAGAAAGACATACGCCCCTGCTACGCGTAATAATATTAATGAAGTCAAGCAATGAAGACAACACAGGTAGGATTCGAACTTATAAGAAATTTATCGAGCGCTCGCGAGAACAATTTTCTAGTCGCTGATACTAGATAACTGCACCATAAATGCATTTCATTACATTTCTCCTCCCCACCTATTGTTAGCCTACTTGTGATCAAGCTTTCGTTTATGCTTTTCTTTACTAGGTAAGTAATACGCTAATGCGCCGTATCATGCTTGTATTGTTTAACCTCTTAAAATAGTCACGAATTACCTCATGCAGAAAGTCTGGCTGGAGTGAACTATTTCACTAGAAAGTGAGACAAGCTGTCACCCAGGTCCGTACCCGATGTTTGGTTTTGAAGGGGTTCTGGGGGTGTGGGTAATAGGTGTTTTTTTTTAGGGAAATTCATGGATTCTCCGATATTCACCATTATACAATTGAAAAATTCGAGTGGTAGGGGTTAAAACCCCTTAACCAGTCCTAGGTACGCTCTTGCTGTCACTGTTGTCTGTATACAATACATATGTCTGGTCCCAGGAAACGGCCTCATGCGTTTCTGATTGATTTACTCCCTAGTTTTCCGTCCAAGAGCACATTTTTTCGTCCTATGCGTTACATTTTTGACAGGCAGTGTCAACATAATTTTCTTCACACGAGTACGGATTTGAACGATCGTTTCACCATTGTAGTTCAGCGTCGACCTCTGGTTTTCGAATAGTCCGGTTCGTTCTTCCCCTTGCTTTCCAGACAAACTAGCACCTAACTCTAGGGAGATAAAAAGAAAACATACCTAGCAGCGTCTTCACGCGTCGGCACTCTGGACAGTTGCCCAGGGGCCCACAACCATAGGGGCCTCATGCTAGTCTATATGTGTTGAGACTTAGTCAATAAATAAATTCTATACTATGTTTTTCCCCGGAGCCAATAATGTTGTTAGGGCGGCACTGAGAACTTCTAATTTCGTAAGGCCGAAGCCGAGATATGCTTTCTGTGGTTGCGAAACTTTGCAGCGAAATAGTACAATTGGATTGTTTGATGCGATAAACAATGCGACAAACAAGCAAGTCAGTGTTATGTGTGAAACAACGCATTGTGTTCCTTAGAAGTCGCATAAATTTCAGTTGTACAGAATCGTGAACTATGAGACGACAAGTTTCTATAGACGCAGCTCAAATCTGTACTTGCTAATGTATTCCATGTCAATTACTGTGCCGTTACGTACATAAATCGCTCAGTTGACAGCCGTTATTCTTCGCTTTATTGCCACGCTCTTCGCGAATCTAAATCTGGCCAAAGGATTGATTCACATTATTGTCCAGCCTATTTCAAAACGTTCTAGCTACGGTTTTCTGCATCGTTTGTTGTTTCGAACTAGCTAAATCCTACTTCAAATATTGTTTTTTCTACGAGATCACTTCACCTCCGAGATACCTTCAGGTTCTTTGTACCTCACATCCAAAAATACCGTAAAAGTCCAGGCAAACAATCTTTTTAGGCGATCTGCACTGGAACGTAGAGAAAGGGCAAGCAATTTGTTGCCCTTTATTTCGGAGAGATAGAGAAAATTGAATTTTAGATCCCTCGTATGGATATTACGTACCATATAAAGCCGCTTTATACAAATATCAATTTGGTACAATAGTTTAGTGACCTATCTGGGGCTTTTTGGAAGACCTCGAGATATCAGCCTACATTCCATTAAGTTCTGCCTATTCCGTGAGGCTTCGTACTAAAATCCTATTGTTTGAAAGTCGATTTTCCAACATGACTTAACATAGCAGACAGCAAAAGTGAAGGATGGCCTTCGCAAGAATTTTTCGAAATTTACTGTCGCTGTTGTCGTTCTGAGAACGATAATCAGCGTGCTTACAAGCAAGAAATTTTGACGTTGCTGACTTACTTTCCGCGTAAAAACGTATACGTTAGCTCGAGCTCCATCTCTATATACAGCCGAGGGAGCTCGAGTTGGACACAAATGAACTGGTATGGTCGAAAATTTTAAAATCGGGCGGTTGTGTTCAGAACATTACGTTTTGTAGCAGTTTATATCAAAAGGCAAAAATAAAATCTGGAAAGTAACTTTTCACGAAGTACCACAGAAAACTCACCTAAAAACCACGTTTCCTGTTTGATTTATATTTTCACCATACGAGGTAGTAAAAATACGCGTCGTATGTAACCAATCGTCTCAACATTTTCATTTACTTTACAACATTCGTTTGAATTTTATAATTTAATTGAAAACTTTTTTAAAAAATCAAATTTTCATTTTTATTATTAGTTGAAGTCCGTGAAAGTAACTTAGCTTTCATCGTAATTCGGTAATACACGAATCGTGTTTTCGGAAATCCCTTCCGAATTTTTCCGTATTATTCGTCTGTGTCAGGTGTGTGTATGACGTGGAGTAAACTCCCTATGTGTGAAGAAAACATCGACTTCCTTAAAAAAAAATTCACAGAAAGCATAAACTTTTATTCCCATCTGCCGCTCCCGATGCCCGCAATTTCATTGCTTTGGTATGGAGAGGAACTTGCATTTGAGTTATGCGATTCGGAATCCAGATGCCATCTAGAATATAGATCAAGCCGTACGAAACTACGGAAGGACCATTTTCCTAGGCGGTGGCAAAAAATATGACCATTACGCCAGAAGCGGCCAAAAACCAGGACTTCGTAAAAGTTTGGGAAATGGATCATTTCTAAGCAATGGGTGCGTGATATCTTCTGGTCACTTTCACTATTCGGTATCCATAAAGGAATCTATGAAACTCAAAACTCTGAACTTTCTAACTGTATGGTAAAACGTGACCCCCTGCACAAGAAATACCAGGAATGCGTCATCCACTTTTGGGTGTTAAGTATTTACGATCCCGACAACTTTCTGCTCGTGTTATATTCAAAGTACGAGGAACTACCCAGCGCCATTCCATTTTGACTGCGAAAGTGACTCCGTGTCTGTGGCTGGGGGAAATAAAAATGTAATGCAATCGAAGTTTGTCAGATTCCCGAAACCTTCATGACCAAGGAAAAACACACAAGTGTGTAACGTTAGCGTTCAGATCCGTTCTGTGTGCTATTTTGGGGTTTCCGTTTACCGTTTTGCTCGTCAAGCAGTAAAGTCATATAATCTGTACCAGGGGTCTCGTAGGCTTACCGCTTCACTGAACTTTGCTACGCTATATATGTTATATTGCTATTGCATTGCGTCAGCAATTTGTGTCTAGCTGGCGAATTTTAACCTTTTGACTTTTTCTCTCTCCCTCTCTCTCTCTCCTTCTTTTGCTCTTTAATCTTCCAGCATCCAATACTCTACCGAGCAATAGCATTGTGCTTATTCAAAGCGTAACGAAGCGCAGTACCCGTGAGAAAAGGGAACGGCCATGTGGTGGAGCTTGTTACCCTGCACAATATCTAGGAGAATAAAACGGATCTTATATAGGAAAGATTGGTGACCGCAATAGACGTCTAACTGTTGTTCTAATTAAGTTTCTACGCCAAGAACAATAGGAGTGGAAGGTCGAGGGTTCAGCCAGAAACGACGGCGATAAGACATGCTGATGATCGCTCGAAATGCTCCCAGTTTTCTTCGGGACAACGAGTGTACCAGTGGTAAGAACTCGCCTGGATTCCCGAAATACGATCGGATCACATTAGTGTAGTTTTCAATATCGAGCTGTATTGTAGATTGGGATCTCAGAAACTATTGAAAGATAGTATCGACTCATGAAGGTGCTGCAGATGATCATAACTTACTAGGAAAGAACAGTGCCAAAGAAGGATTCGAAGCAAAGTAGTTGCTAAGCAACACGGCAGGACAAACTGGAAATCTCATTAATGCGGTTGCCGAAAACATCTCTCACTATATTGTTAGTATTAGGTTGATCCTGTCTGCCGAGAAGAATGGCATTAGTCCATAAAATATATTGATCGAATCCAGGACAGCTGAGACTACAGTGACACGAGAAAGACGAGAGTCCACCACAAAATACGTGCCTCCCCAACCCCGTCAACCGAATATGGAAGCGATGCGATCATTGTTAATGGCATCAACGCAAACTTAAGGTTAGCTGTCTCTTGTGCACTGAAGTTTTCGCCGTTGGCGTTATCGTAACCCTTTTTTATTTTTTTGTCTTTTTTTTTCGTCCAGGAGGCTTGGTGTGGATGGCACATCTTATAGGTAACGGGCGAGAACGAAAGCATCAGGATTACCGCAAAGCTCAACTGCCAGCCGGCTGCTCTGCAGTTATGCATCCTGATGGGGCTTATCTATTTCTCGCTAACGGCCTCACAAACAGACCTGTCTTGAACGTTTGTTTGGAGCTACAGCAGTCATTTGTAAGAATTGGCAGTCGGCGCGACGTGACAATGGAAACATTTTGACTTCAAACACTCGAGGAGTTTCATTTTCTGTTTTATATCCAGTGCAACAGAAATGTTTCACACGCTACTCAAAAAGAGACGCCAATGAAAATGGCCACCTCGTGAATTGATGTTAAAGCTTAGAATAGCTTTTATACGTCGCAGACAAAATTGGGCTTTTTCTTGGAGTTCGTCTGGTTGACGGTAGGGACGAAATGGCCTAAATTTGCAGGCTAGTTTGTTACCAATGACGCATTACTAACACCAACCTTCACACTTCCTTTCTCTCGCTGTGAAACAGCGTCCTTCGAATTCTCTACCGTCGTACGAGCGAAGGAACCTCCATTCGTCTATTCCGGGAAGGAAATGTTCATAAGAAATGTCACAAAAACAGTCAGCGTTTATTTGTGCAATGTATGTCTCTCCTCCTAAATTTTTCTAACTTGAAAGCTACAATGAAAGGCTTGCCCAAACTTATCCACCGAGTGCAGTACCAGCAGTCAGGATGTACAATGTAGTACGAGTCTGTATCATCACCTCTCTGTCCAAATATTCCAGCAAAGTTTTCAAAGAGAATAAAGAGCGTGGACCACCCCGTTGCATGGCTGCCAGAACCATTTTTCCATCACAATCGGTTCTGGCAGCTTTTTGCTACGGGAGACGCGCCATCATAAAAAGAGAGAAAAGAGTGTACAATACAAGCAAACGGCGTTAAGCCGTTATATTCGTAACATGTTTTAAAGTTTACATGTCTTTTTCGTCCTTCCTTTGGCGGTCACCCTGCAGCGTTGGTTCGCTAACGGAGTACGTGTAAAAGCGGCAAAGCCAATGCAAATGAGGGGGGGAGGCGTTCGTCTGTATATTTGAACAAAACAGCTAAAACTTCCGTCAGCAAACATGATTGACCTTTGCATTTACACCAGTTGACATTTACCTCTCGGCAGAGCCTACTGGTATTGAATGCAAGCATTGTATAATATTAGAAAACTAAGTTTATGCTGAAGGTTATTGTACCAACTTTCTTTATATGGCTCTTCGGAAAGTATATTTGTCATATTGCGACACGAAACTAAGGAAACGTGATTTTCTCTCCTGGCTGAAAATGGTACCTCAATTTGAAGTATGACAAAAAGCTGAAGAAATTTACTGTTAGCAAGGATGGTTGAGGACTTGCAGAGACTGGTTTAGTTGCGCCCATTTGGACCATTTCAAACTAATAAACCTTCAGTCGCCAACAAGTTCTCCGTAAAGTACGAAACACATCTGATCTTTCTGTTTTGTGAATCTTCACTGAGCTGGACTAGATCGTTCTTAATGCGTTACCTAGGAGACGGGGAATTTACTTGTGTGTTTTCGTAATTTGTGCTTCTCTCCGCAAATAAGCTGAAGTATTGCCATCGTCACTTTTTCCTTTTATTACTAAGCTGCAACTTCCCGCAGTATTGGTGTCATAGAAGGCGAGAGAATAGTTACCTGAGCAACGTAACTGTTTTAGCTGAGAAGTGTAAGTTTCTGTAGGAAACGATGAGCTTTAAGGAAGTTGGCGTTTGTTTTCATTGCCAAGCGCCAGCACAGCTTGCTAGGTACAGAAGAGATAAAGAGTTCAGTTTGTTAACGAACCTGAAACAGCACAGAAAAAGAAAGATGAGATCTGAAGTGGAATACTTAAAAGGAAGAAACCGAGGCGGGTATCCTTTGAAGTAGTCCATCAATTCATCGTGTTTGACGATCGAGTTTTGCCGCTGTATAGTGATGCATAAGCCCTAGAGATTTCACCTCTCTAACGCATTCCACAAAGATTCAAATTTCGCTCAACGAATTGAAATCTGTACACTAACTTAAGCCGAGTGTCAAAAGCAGATGACGACCTCTAAGAAGTCGAGCATGAAAAGACGAAAACTTGAAATGCCACTTTGAAAAAGCTTACCTGGGCAAACTCAGCAACTGCTATACAAACTGTCAAGTTCGCCGGTAAAGGTTAACTTTGTCTCCGAGATATTAAGTAGTCAAGCGGCGCACCTCCTTGGAAAATAAGTAAGCTTTAGAGTGCACGTTGCGCGTTCGATTTGAATTGTCTTAATATTCAGCTGGGTTGTGCAGTTGTTTTTAGTATAATGTTTACTACTTCCATGATTAACAATCGAAGCTTGCTCTTCTTGCCTTTGCCCCCATTCATCAGCGAGCTCTCGCGTAATTACTGCTCGGTAAGTAACACAGCAGTAAGCTTGGCGAACGAGGGAAATATATTCGAACACATTTTCATGTTAATGCGCTTTTTGGCGTGACATTTAGACTGCACAGGAGGGTTGAAATTCATCTTCTAATGAATCCATGAGGACATATTCTCACTTATAAGGCGTTATAAGTTAACCTCAGCTTTTCTGGGCCAAACCCAGTGATGTAAATGAGTTTACGACGGTGCCATTACTACGGAGTTACTTGCTCTGCTTCACTCGAAGAGAGGATCCTACGATTTGCATCGCCGTTTTCATATGGATGAGATCGTGGCTGTTAGAAACTGAAAGTCAATTTTCATGCTCGAGTCACACAGATCTCTTGTCTCGCCCGTACACATTTTTCATGTCGCTCTTCTATTTTAGATACCACTGGAATCTACAATTCAAGCCACGTGCTTATTGTGTTCTTTTCTTTTTGGTGCTTCACTTGGAATGATCTAGTTTGCTTAGGTAGTGTAACACAGGCACAACTCCATTCCTAGAAACTTGTGTAAAGGATGTTGAAACTCCCAGTACTACTCAACGCCACCTGTTTTACTGCTGCTTTAACTACTGTGCAACTTGCATCGATCTCAGGGTCAAACCACTTTTGTTCCCAAGTTGAACTAGACTGTTTACCCAATGCGAACTTGGAATTTTCTTTCAGAAGTCGAATCACACGACAGAGTATTGCATAAATCACATATTCCTTCTTTCAAAAACTCCAGAAATTCAGGACGCGGTCAAAAAAGGTTTGCCTCCTAAAATGTGGCATTTCTAAAATTGCGGTCTCTTTCACTACCCCCGTAAGTGCTCTGAAAATCTTCAATTCGGTTAGTGTAAAGAGGGACTTGTGTGTTTCGGTAGGGAAAAGAGGGTGACAATTTTGGGGCTGGCATTTTAAGTCCTGAGTTACGTCGAGGCCACGCTTGTGGCCATAGATTTTCTATTTCACGTTTGTCCATTCGGCTATGGGTTAGTGAAAGGGAGCCCTTGGGATTCTTTGAAGCGAAAATGAATTTTCACGGAGCCTATAGAATAAAACACGTTGTGAGTGCAGCTTTTTCCATGGGGAAAAAGCATGCAAGTAGATGAGGAAAGGAAGAGAAGAACGCTATTCGTTCTAAGACATTCCCATCTGAAAAACTACATCCATGCCCTGGGGACTTCACTTTAAAGGAAACTCTTACCCTACATCTAAATTGCTGGCTGATTAGAAAAGCTTGACTTCACCTGTGTTTTCGTCTTCAGCGTTGTATTCTCAAATCAGTGTTTTCCAAATTGAAAGCTCTTACATTTTATGCAGCAAACCGAGAGTAGGAAAAGGAAGCAATTCCTGTGAGACACGACGGCACAACAATATAACTTTTCAGATGCAGGCACCAAAACGGAAAGTAAATTATACTCACGCCAATGGTACAATAACTGCAACTCTCCCGTGGTATGTGCTGGTTGAGTGGTTGATTGAGAGGTTTCCACCACACATTCACATTGTAAGTGTCCAATTTATGGTGTACAGCAATAATTACTGTCCAAAAGTTGGAAGCCTTTCGTACAACAACAAGGAAGGGCGAACGTAATATCGGGCTGTGCCGCGAGCGGCTGATGTTCAATTTGCTGCATGCTCGGAAGCAATAGCATTGATACTGAACTGGTGGAACCTGAACCTTGTAAGCCAAAGGCGCTTTAACTTCAACGCCTGTGCAGGACCACCGAGTTGCGGCGAAAGTTCTGATAATCGCTATGTCTGGCGCCGGTACTGCTTGAACTGGGCTAGCAGTTCTGCCAGTTTGAAGGATAATCCGAAGACATTGGAGTTTCGTTCTACTTGAACTTTCTCTTGTTTTTTGCTTCTTTGGTCATAAGTATTGTACAGTACAACCGTAAAGCTCGTCTATGCATACTGGACATACCACGAAGAGCTAACAACAATGACAACCATGTGACTGCTATTGTGCTCAGGCAAGAGTTTCTTTACTGTCTTGTGGGTAGTACTAAGGGTTGAAGTATCTTATCAACGTGATCGAAGTGTTCGAGAAGGATGGTATTTTCTTAGACAGAAGCATAACAACGTCAAGAAGGAAAGCAAATCCCTCATGTACGAGTCATTAAGCAAACCCAGTTAGCAGTAAAGCAAGTCTTTCATTTCTTCGACCTCACTTTTTGCTTTATTTTCGTGTGCAATGGGAAGTAAAATTGTGTGGCCTCTTACCCAATCCGAACGCAAGTCGATTCGAATTGATAGTAAGATCTTATAAATGTATTTACAAACAGCTTATTGCGACCATATGCGTAAGCCCACATCGACGTAGTTCGTAAAAAAGCTTGCTTCGAAATGTTTATCCAATGAAAAAAGGGATTTCAGTTATTGCTACCATTTCGGTGCACAAATTCCTATAATAACGCAATATCGGCGGCTGCCGCCTGCATGAGTCTGTTTTCAGCTGTCGGGTAAATGTAACAGTCGAAAGAACAGTCTGTATTTGCCGAGAATTTTCACATGTTGCTAACTGGCAACAGGAAAATCAATGGAAATTGAAAAAAGTATATATATTTTGACAAACAGCTAGAACATAAACTAGCTTTGCATTAATGTAGGATATTCGAATCAAAGTCAGGAGGATAACTCTCCAAGGAGAAATATGTCCCTACTTTGTGATTCTTGTACATTTGTTTTATTACTCCACGTTTTAAGAAATTTAGCTTTACTATAATCCATAAAATAACATCTAATGGTTTATTTCGACGAGCGAAGCGATATTCGTTTCGCACGCATACCCTTGAGTATTGAAAAAAACTAAGTGGTGGTGAGTGTATATCCCGAAGCAGGTATACACCTGACACCTGTACAGTGCTGATAAAAAAAAACTGTATAGGAGACAGCGCAGAGGTCTAATCAAGTCTCCTGTGGCTAATTAACTTTCATTTAGCACTGAAAGGTCACCGATCGTAGTCGAGGTAAGGCCAGAAAGTGAGAAGAATTCCAATATGACATATACATTGTGTTAAAATCTGAAGGTCAACGTGTCCAACGTTTGCATGAGAAGAACTATTATTATTTCCTCGGTATACGTATATAGTAGTAACTACATATCTACGGTTGTTGGTTTCGCGAAAACAGCATGCACATGTTTACCGCGTAACTTGGACCATGTTTTGCTTCAAAGTGGGAGTTACTGTATTATGTTCCTATCGTCTATATGTGGTCACATATATATATATACACCTATGCACAAAACGCTCAAGACGATTTTCAGCAGATGAAAACACATCATGGTCATTATATATAAAAAGAATTCCGAGTTGTCCGATTTTTATTCTCGTTTCAGTATGTTATACGTCTACAACAGTTATTCTGTGTTACTATATCATAATCACACTCGCTTAGGGTTCCGTTAGGATCGCTTGCGTGAAAAAATGTAGCTGCGCAACATGGTAACATTAGTCATGTAGAGACGATCCCTACGTCAAATAAGTAGTTTGGTTTCAAACCTACGAGACCCGAGCTTCCGATGCAGACATGTGCAAATATGTTAAGCGCCAAAAATTTGTCTCGGGATTTTGCAGGATATCCTTCTAGGCATCATCTGAAAACCAGGAATTTGATTATGTTCGGTATAATCCGTAACCAAGTGTCGTGAAGCACATTGGGTTTGGTGGCAGATTTCCAAGCAGGGGTTTTTATTGATGACTATCCAACGCAGATTTCAAACGTTAAAAAATCGTCTGAAGATGTTGCAAGTGTAGGCCAGTATTAATCAAGAAACATCATCCATCATTTCAAGGCACCGCGCCTTCAGCGGTAGACTAGATTCTAAACATTATGCATGTGTAAGGAACTATTGTAAAGATGCATAGCAAGAAATGCTATGTGCTACTTCATACTCCGTATCTTGAAGCTTCGAGTTACGGTATTTTCTATACCAACAGATTCTTCAGAGAAAACGCAAGAACTTGTAAGGGATACCAAAGGCATGGTGACTTCAAAACAATATTGATTCAGTACTTGTGATTCGGCTGGTGAGCAAAGTTTTGTTTGTTAGTGTCTTCATAATGACTAAGTATTCAGAAAATCTTAGTGAAAGAAGTATATCAAGATATATTAACAGGTTCCACGTATTCAAGTGAATACATCAAACTAAATAACAGGAAGCCATGAACAGGGATAGCGTATCGATGTATGGAATAGCTCGTGCAGAAAAAACGTTCGGCCATAATGAATACACTTTGTCTACTACTAAAAACGTGTTAAATATCATGAATGACGTAACATGATACGTTACACCTGAAGAACCATTTTCAAGTTAAACCTCTGTGTTTTTGTTTCACAAGGTTCTCCAATGTTCTGATTATTAATTTTAAAAACTACTTATATTAATAATGACAAAGACAGAAAAGAATCCAGAGATATGGGAGCGGTCACCACACCACTATGTCTAACAGCTAAAATACTGATGAACAGGTGAAAGAAAAGTTTAAAAGTTTACACTTATCCATAAATGTAACTTTTAAACGTTTTGCGGGTAAAATTGATACTCATATCAAAAGCTTACATAAGTAAAATTGGAAATATGCTGGAAAAACATGACAAGCTGTCATTAAGAGCATGAGAGAAAGTCCAGAAAGTTTTATTTTCCTAAGCTGTTCTGCTAACGAGTGCCATTTGTAACACAGTAACCGCCCGCATCCATTCCGCGGATGGGGTAAATACAGACATAACGTCGACTACAGTGGAATACAAGCAAGACTTCCTCTGTTCAGAATTACAACTTGTAACTCTAAACGTAACGCTAAACAGCTTGTAACTCTGGATACGACTTACAAGTTGTAAATTACAGCACAATAAAACGCAGATAATATCCGCCATTAATCAGAAGCTATCCTCAATAAAAATAACACGTGAGACTTGTCATTAGCAAGCGTAGTCTATTCGCAGGGTGTTGATCCTACACTAAAGGATTCTTATGCCAGTAGCACTCAGAAGAGAAGAAAGTAGGAAACGCTCATTTCTTTAAACTCGTCTTCAGCTCTTAACGATGATTGAACCGAACACTTTCAGCGTCTTGGAAAATGTAAGCGGGTAAGCACTAATAAGAAAAGTCACGATGGGACAAGGCATTTCTCGGCATTCCATTAATTGTAGCGAAAGTGCCCGTAACCGTAAGTGCTCCATTTCGCAAAACTTAGCTGGAGCAACTCGTACATGTGTACGCGCGGCGGTCAGTTTTGCCTGGTTACTCGCAGTGAGTTTAGTGCACCCCTCGCTGGACTTCATTCCTCGCTATTGTTTCGCTTCTTCTTGTTTCTCAGCTAGTGTTGGTAAGCTACTTACTTATCTGATTGTTAATGAAATGGCACTCCGTTTCTACACGTTGTTGGATTGGTCTGTAATGCTATTCCATCATGTTTTATAATGCAATCCCTAAACTATCATTTCATTATGCTATTATGTAAGAAAAATATGGCACTGTTCCAGAAATGTGATTTCGAAACGTCTTAAATTAACTTGTGTATGGTTTGTGGATTTTAATCGTAGATTTCTGTACTATAGTCAATGTGATACAAGTGCAATACATCTTTATTTAAGTTACAAACTGTTTACGATAAAAATTGAAGAAAATTATTTCTGAACTATTTAATACCTTTTAGCGTAATTTTACATAACTTGATTGTTATTTCACAATGCTTAATTTACAAAATTCTTCACATTGCCGTTTCAACCTTAAAACTATACATTCTGCTCGAAAGAAATTGACATTTTTAGTACTTTGACAATCATGCCAGTTTATGCGTTTTCAGTAGTTGTAAGAGTTACCAGGATTATTTTATACAATACATAAAAATATTAACTAAATTTTGCACCAAAATTTTGTTTTCGCTTTTCTAAGAAGTTTGGTGAATTTACGGGCACAGTAGTGACAGGTTTACGAATACTATTTTATAGTAATACTCTTTACACACGAATGAGTAGTAATCTTTTAGCAAAAAAGTTGTGGTTAAAATTGTCGCATACACTGTAATAAAGTTTTTTGAAAATTTACAGAGTCAGTGTGCAGCAATATTGACCATGAACAAAGGTCAATTTTGCTATATTGGCCATGAACAAAGGTCAATATCCTTTGTTCATTTCGGAGCCTCTGATCATAATCTTGTAAACCTAGAAAGTCCAAATAAAGATACGGCAACAGGCGAAAGCCTACGTCGATTCTCGGGGGGGGGGGGGGG